>OZ032115.1:11151736-11244382 GCA_964026355.1 Pseudorhiza aurosa
CCTGAGAGAGAGAGAGAGAGAGAGAGAGAGAGAGAGAGAGGAGAGAGAGAGAGAGAGATACCCTGAGAGAGAGAGGAGAGATGAGAGAGAGAGAGAGAGAGAGAGAGAGAGAGAGAGAGAGGAGAGGAGAGAGTGAGTGAGTGAGTGAGAGAGACCCTGAGAGAGAGAGAGAGAGAGAGAGTGGAGTGAGGAGTGAGATGAGAGAGACCCTGAGAGAGAGAGAGAGAGAGAGAGAGAGACAGAGAGAGAAGAGACGAGAGAGAGAGAGGACACTGAGAGAGAGAGAGTGAGTGAGTGAGTGAGAGAGAGACCCTGAGAGAAGAGAGAGAGAAGTGAGTGAGTGAGAGAGAGAGACCCTGAGAGAGACGAGAGAGAGAGAGAGAAGAGAGAGAGAGAAGAGAGAGAGAGAGAGAGAGAGAGACCCTGAGAGAGATACCCTGAGAGAGAGAGAGAGAGAGAGAGAGAGAGAGAGGAGAGAGAGAGAGAGAGAGAGAGAGAGAGAGAGAGAGAGAGAGAGAGAGAGAGAGAGAGAGAGAGAGAGAGAGAGATAATGAACTAGTTGAATGAAGAATAAACAATGAACCCATTATTGAAAAATAAACACAAGAATGAGTGGACTGTGAAATACGACATACATAATTAGCACAAAATTATCATACCAGCAAATCTTTCTTGAACTCGTCCTGGGGCTCATCCTCTTTCTTTATGGAATCATTTCCCTTTGGGAATTTAGAACTGATCCATACACTGCAAATTCATTCAAAGAAGTTTTAAAACAGATTTGCTAGCCCTTTGAGAAAGTAGAATGCCTTCGTCGAGAAAGGCACTTTCGAAGAGAGGTATTGAAGAAGAAAAATGCGAATCTGAATATCTGAAATTACAAATCGGATATCTTGACGTAATGGTACAGTGCTGGCATTGTGTGCGGTAGGTCAGGGCTCGATGCCCGGTCTGCTCACGACAACGAATCTCAAATGGTGTATGCTACTTCCATGCTTTGTAATTTGCATTTTGGGACAGTTTATGGGGATAATCACAATGTGTCTGTGTCAACTGTAGCATCTACTATGCTTGGACAGCTGTATAGTACAACGGCTAAAGGCAAGAACATGATGTCATCCTAGTCACACACAAAAACGGCGAGAGCAGGACTTATGATTTTGAATTGAAGGAAAAAATCAATAGCTCAATCATGATTCAATCAAGTTGTATCGGAACAGTATTCTGCTGAGTGTCGAAATACTAAGCGCCTCACTGGTATCAAGGGGTATATCCATTAGCAGAGGCGATTGCTAGGGCAATTTTTCTCATAAAACTAATCAAGATATTCCTTCATCGAAACGTTAAACAGATGTCAACATACCCTTGCGTCTTCTGGTCCCAGTCCTGTTCAACCATGTTCGCTGTATGAATGACAACACGCATTCCATCTTCATACAACAGCAGCATCATTTTGCTATAGAATACAATCGCAATACTTTTACGCATCTACTTTCATACAAGTTTTTAATATACAAAAGAAGCTTGCATAAGAACGAAGTTCACTCTAGGAAGTGGAATATAGGTAAAGACTTTGATAAAAGCGTCTAATTCGACGTCAAAACACGACATTGTTACGCTATGTTATGTTATGTTATGTTATGTTATGTTATGTTATGTTATGTTATGTTATGTTATGTTATGTTATGTCACGTCATGTTATGTTATGTTATGTTATGTTATGTTATGCTATGCTATGCTATGCTATGCTATGCTATGTCATGTCATGTTATGTTATGTTATCATGTTGACGACGGAAAAAATATATCCTATTGACATGATTGGCCGTGGCTAGGGTAGGACAAGGTAGCAAACACTCCACATTAAAACGACGAAAGGAATCGAATTCCAAATCATTTCAAATTCACTAAAGATGGCTTTACAAAGATGATGGTGTTCTGTCAACCACAAACCTACAAGGATACCGCAGCATAACTGATTCTTTGATACATTTTAGGACGATATTTGCCACAAGGTGTGTCGATAATTGACGCTCCCGAATGCAAGCTGAATAGATATGGAGAGTTTCGTCTTGAGATATACCGAATAATCAATGGTGTTACAAATCTTTGTAGGTTTTCGTCCAGAGAACACAATCAGAGCTTTATTAGAAAATCAATTGCATCATGTATCAAAAAAGGACAATGCGCTGGCAACTTATTGTCATGTCGCATCCCTAAGTTCTTGCTACAATTTAATGTTACAGGAAGATGATATTCAACAACACATACCTGTGGTGGGTTCCATAAGCAATATTAAGTTTTGCCTAGAACACAGAGCAAGAAAACATGATGAAATTAGCAAAATTAAACAAGAATAACCAAATCTATCTGACGTGCTTTTGCAGCGATATCAATTTCAATTCTTTAAATCTAACTCCGGAGAAGTAGCCTACGATATTATTTCCGTAGCAGGTCTTCCTAGCTTCAGGAGCACGACGAGAGCATTTGATAAAATAGCGGTCAAACAAAGAAGAAGTTTCGTGTCCGTCAGACACAAAATTCTGTCCGGTATATTTTGGGTAAAATTGAATAATTCAAAGCCTATGAACAGATTTTTAAGCGACATTTTGCTTAAAACCTTGCTTAATATTTAATTTAATAATATACCAATATAATTCAATTTCTCATTTTACTGTCATTTTACGTTATCAGGACGTGTATTGATAACAGCAGAACAGTTGAAGCGTCAGTCCTGTATAAAAATGGCCATTGTAATTACTATTGCATGTTAAAATCAAGTGATACTACAGCGCAGCGAAATAAGGGTCCAGATTTCTACAGAGATTGTGAGTACAAATTGCATTGATTGGTCACAGATATAGAATGACATGGTATATACTGTCGCACACTATAGAATAAACAGCAAGAATATTCCAAGTTGCAACTAGAATAGCCAATACACCAACGCTTGTGTAAATGCAATGAAATAATAAATATTACACAATATTACAATTAATGTTAAATTCAAAAAGCATAGCGAATGCATTAGGTATTGTGATGGTCTTAAAGGAAGGATGTAATTACATAACCAAGGAAAATTACTCGAATTTTCATTCAAGCACTCTAGTGCTTTGCGCTTAAAAAGTGATAAAAATGGTAATAATAGCTAACATGAGTGCTTAGATAACGTTTAAAAGTCTAATCTAACTAATAAACTAATCCAATTAATCAGTTTAAGCGCACAATTAAAATTTGGTCACAGAAAAGATGATTACGTCACTAGTTATCAGAACACAACATATTGCATCGTTCAATACAACGAAGCAGTACATTACGTCATGAAGTACCAGGGTTTTCTGCGAATTGAAAATATGTCGTCATTAACTGCAAACGAATTTCTGGCTTTGAATCAGCAATATTCTCAAAGAGAAAAGAACATCGGGAATATTTCTCTCCAGCTAAAGTTCCAAATTCTCCATGAATTTTACACAATCTGAGTTTTATTATCTGAATTTTACACAATCTGAATTGAGTTTTTGACTTAGTTTATGACACTACTCGACTCTCAAGCAGGATAGAGCATGTCAAAGGATTTATGAAGACATGAAGCAATTGACACGTCACAGTATAGACATAGTCTGGCATGAAATAACAACATCTGTTTTTATATAGATGGGTTACAGCTGAAGTCACAGGCTGAGGTATTTTCGGCACGACGCCATATTGAATGACAAGATGCTTTGTGGGACTGGACAGAGCAGGTGGTTGTTAGAACTTCTATCGAGAACTTTTTTAATAGCCATGCCGATTTTATGTGCAGTTTTTGGGCGTTCGAATAATGCAGGAAGAGATAAGGGAGAAGGTCTTTTTATAGAATTCCAAAGACTATAGTTAGTAATGATCCGGCAAAACAGGATGAAATGTACTGACTGCATCAAGGGCTTGGGAATGAAAGATTGCAAAGGGACTTCACTTTGTTCTAAATGCAATGGATGCAGTTCAAGCATTGAAAGGCCAATAAAAACTAATTCCCTGCTTGAAACTATATCCTAGATTATGCAGCTATCAGCTCCTAATGGCAAAAACGAAATGACTGTCCATTTTTATCAGTCATGATTCACAACACGTGCTTCTCAATAATGCTTTTGCTTTTTTCCTTAGCTCCCTATTCTTCCAGAAATACATCATCGGGTTCAAGAAAGAGTTGCACAATCCGATGGTGATTGCAAAGCAATGTAATGCATCTATATACGGTGGAATTATTTCAAATGGAACCCCTGATGTGCTGATGACAGTAAAGTAAAGAAGATTTATCTTGAGGGGAAGCCAGCACACGATGAAGCAGCCAACTAAAACAGCAAAGCTCTTGGCTAATTTTGTCGTCTTAACAAACAGTGCCAGATCGGTGTTCTCTGTTTTCGAGGGCATTCCTTTCGCTGGAATGACTTTCGACTTCTCTCTGATGAATGCGTAGATTTTTCTGTAGCATAACCACAACGCAATAGCGTCACAAACAGTATTTGTAACCACAACGACAAAAAATACACTGCGCGTATCTGCATTGATAAGGAAAGTGCACTCGAAGATTGGAACAACCCAACACAAAATCAGCAGGAGGCAAAGCTTTCTTTCAGGCATGTAGTCATGGTATCTCTGCAATTTGGTCAAGTGAAGATAGCGATCGTAGCTAATCAGAACCAAGGTGAAGCAGGAGGATCCACAAGTTACTGCGGTAAGGGTGTACAATGCATCAGCAGTGAAGCAGTCTCTCGACCGATCCACCAACAAATACGCCGTGAACAGTGGCTGCAGAATAATTCCGACCGCTAGGTCATTCACTGCTAAATAGCATATCAGAAAGTTGGACCTCGTTCTTAATTCTTTATGAAAAGTGACGACAGAAAAAACGACCACGTTGGAGACAACAGTCAATAGAGATGTGGCGATGTTGATCCCTAGAATGCCAATGCGTACACCTTCCACGATATTGCTCACATCGAGAATGCAGTTTCGTCTCATACCTACTTATAGACTCTGTGCCTAACTTCGTTAGGAAGATGGATGTATAGCATACTTATCGCTGCATTGCCCTCTTTGAACAGGAGATTGTCACCAAAAAAGTAGATGTAGAACGGGTGAGAAACTCTTTCTATTCAACCGAATTTTGTGGTGTATTACAATCTGCTACGACTTTGCTGTGGAGTGCGATAATCAAAAGGCAGTCCGGGTATGTCAAAATTTAAGCATGATGATGTCCAGGCTTGAATGGAATTGAGAAAATCTCTAAACTGCATGAACTAAGCGGCCGTCTGTAAGGTTGAATACGATTTCGTCATCAGTGTCATTCATCAGTGTCATTACTTTGCGCCCAAACTAGCACAATCTCAGCAGCTTTTGAAATTAATCACACCACATACAAGTAACTTATATAGCATCAGCTCAAAAAGCATCTGTATTTACATTCGCTTCTAATCCATGCTCATCCAAAAGTGCCGTTTATTCAGTCAAAGTGAAGTTTTAACGACTTCCTGCGCAAAGACTTCAAACTCATTAATCAATCGGTAAACAACAAACCTGTGAATTAGATCAAGAAGTACTGCAATGTCCACTACAGTGAGATAACATTGCTTCGTGAAGTGCATAACAACAGTAAATACAAGGAGGGATATTCATTACAGCACAACTGGACCTGCTCGTCTTACACTCATCCCAATGGACAATGTAAAACGTTATGATCGGGATAATGGTCAAGTATATGGGATGATTTTCTAAGAAAATGACTTTAGCAAAGCACCGCTGAGTTCAACCATCCATCACAAAAAAGGCGTAATTGTATACGTATTACATGTAAAAGGAACCTACCTGGAAAAATTTCACATTTTTGAAATTTGATCCTTCGGATTCCAAAACCGCCTTTCTTTCACCAGTGTCTCCATGGATGATAAGCAGTGGCTTACCCCTATCAGAAATCATTACGATGGTTTTCAGCTTGAAAAATTCTTGCTATTTTACAGGGATTAAGTAGACGATTTATCAACCAAGGTGCCTTGGTTAAAATCAGGTCTTAAATGCAAGACACTCTAATGTCAGTTCAACTTGATTTTCGTTCTAAAAAACTTGAAATTTTACAATCTTCTTTCTTGGTCTCTAGTTTGTTATATAAAAAGAAGTGCATTGTATTTTAGCTTAAAGTGCGCTGCATTTACATTGATACTTCTAAGGATAGGCCATTAGTTTGGGCCCAAGCTTTGGCTTAAAGCTTGTAAAAAACTACGTAAAATGCAGTGACATAAATTATTTTATATACCCTTGGACCAATAAATCATCATGCTGTTGCAGAATGAGGTTTAAGACAATAAATTAACAAACCTGAATGCCGGAGGATACTGTGCCATCATCCAGGAAATGTCAAACATATAGTTGAACTAGAAAAATGCACATATCTTTACTTGATAACCAAAGAGATTTCTAGCTACTATATCACTGAAAACTTTGTAGTCAGTGGCTGTCTTATAAAAGCATCCAGATTTGATATCCCCATGAATGAATTTTACCAAGTTTGTTTGGTTAGTCCAGTCAAAAGGCAAATCCATAGATAGGTAGGTCATGTACCCATATTTAGCATTATGACAGACTGCATGTATGTATGTATGTATGTATGTATGTATGTATGTATGTATGTATGTATGTATGTATGTATGTATGTATGTATGTATGTATGTATGTATGTATGTATGTATGTATGTATGTATGTATGTATGTATGTATGTATGTATGTATGTATGTATGCATGTATATATGTATGCATGTATATATGTATACATGTATATATGTATGCATGCATATGTGTGTATGTAATAGCTGCAAGGGACATTTGGAAGATAGGATACAGACTTGTAAAAGGATAGTCATTTATTTGGTTTCTTCTTTTTGAGGGACATTTATTTGTGGCTCTACTGAACATTTAACACAGCTAGAGAGGTTATTGTTTCTTACAAAATTGTTCAATAAGTACCCCTATGTATGGCTATGTGTGCATGTGTGTATGCTGCTAGCCTGAAATAACTAATATACCTGTGCAGATGCCTTCAGTTCTCCATTGACTGCAGCAAGGATATCTTTAAAAAAGGGAAATAAATGAGATTTCAAACAGTCTTGATTGATTCGTAGAAATATTTGTTAATGAAGATACGTTAAAATGGTCATGATCAAGAAAATTAAGAGCATTGTAATGCTTCAAATGTTTTACCTCTAATGCTAGTAGACAAGTTCTCTTGATTATATTGGGCATTGATTCCTCTTACTTTGGAAAAGAAGAAGCAGGCACGTTGCCCGGTTTTCAAAATTGAGTCTGCTTTGTCAAGCTTTTGTCGTTTTGCAGTGGGCTCTTGCACAAAATCTGGAAAAAAGAAATTCCAGGTATCGACAAGGAAATAAACTTTAATGGGGATCTTTTTGGAGAAAAACTTGTTAATTCTTTCATGATTCACTGTTTTATTTACTTCAGTTCAGTCGATTTTATTGAAATTTTTCAGTTTAGTTCAGTTCATATTACTTACATTGCTTGCTTTCCTCTTTCAATAGTTTTAAGTACATCATAATTTGACAAATATGATCTGAATTTGCATTTTGAGATCGAAACTTTTTTTAAATAATTCCTTCCTTCGTCGTTCCCAAGGAGCAAATAGTCCAGTTACTTGAATAAGCACAGATGTATCCCAGCATTTGGTTTCTCTCTAATGGCTCCCTTTCAGGGAGTTATCACAAATATGCCTGATGTGATTCCTTCATTATCCATATGTACTTGGTTAGTTCTATCAAATTGATGGCTAGATTCTTATCGGAAGGTCCTCCCAGCTACCAACCTTCCCATTTAACAAGACTTTGAATTAGCTCCAGGTGACAATGAGTAATTTCAAAGGATACGTTGGAGAAAACCAAAAATACAAAATACTCATTGTTATTGTTCCATGTATCCTTGATAGAACTTAACAATCAGCTAGTAAATGACAGCAAAAGTTTCTTTCACAAACCTTTCCGAGTTTAATCTTACCTAAGTTTGGATGCGAGTATTCCAAGAAATGTTGTGGGTTTTTTCTGTAGCACTTTTCCCCATATCTACATATAGTTTTTCCTGTCTTTGTTTCACTTTCAAGCTGGGATGCAGTTCTTTTGGATGCGGAGTGGGATTCTGACATTTTAAGTCATCTGAAATAACAAGATCACTCAAATTACTGTTTCAAAAATGATATTTTCCTAGGCTAAAAAAGTGCATCACTCATTTACCAAATTCAGAGCAACTCTTTTACATTCAGTTGCTATTCATGAAACAACGCTATCATCTTATCCTTCCTTGGGATTTACATCAAGAAAATACTGGCCTGTGCACCTCCAATAGCTGTTTGGATACTAAGGTATTGAATCATCTACTGTCTTATTGCTTTCTTCTGTATTGGTTCACAATCGCTTTTCTTGCGGTTTAGGAAGAAATAAGAACATTAGAATGTTATTACAAACAATTAATATGACCATATGATAAAAAGAATTTGCTTTTTGAGGTTCACTGATCTTCATTGCATTGCCAACCAAACTTATGAATTGCCATTATTTAAACTTTTGATGGAAGATAGAAGATCTTAGATTTGTATTATAATTGTGTAGCATCATTGTGCAGCCTTTTGACCTTAAAATATTTACTTTGTCACGGCTTCTTTTAACTGGAATCTTATTAATAGTAGTATTATATGTGTACTTATAAAGCTCATCCTGTACAAATATGCATTTATGACAACCCAGACAATGTGCATGCAAATAAAATCAACCAGTTTCACCTGTGCATTGATACACTTTGGGAACAATGACAGTACCTCACTAATTTCTGTAATATTTCCAAAATACATTGAAGGGATTCCTCTTATAAAGCTACTTTATACGATTTTTTATTCCATGATCATCGCGAGTCTTTCTTTTTGCTTTCCAAACTTACAACTAGTAGTGCATTGCTCCTGGGAAGTCTCTAGAATCTTTTTTATTTCCAGCAAAACCCTTTTTCTTTCCAAAATTAAAAGGGGTGCTCTTTTCAATTAGCTCATTTATTAGAGAGCACATACCCCTTTAGATGTCTGACAGGTTGGAAAAAAGATAAATCCCTTGGAAAACAAAAAATGTGGATCTTACATGCCATATGATATTGCAAAAGTACTAGAAAGCAAACAATGTACCGGACTCAATTTTGTTCGCTCTCATCTGATCATCACATCCGACATCTTTAATTCGTAGCCTCCTTTTGAATTAACCCGCGCAGGACGCGGAATGATTTTTTGACATTGGAGCAGGGGAGGGTGCAGCAAATGAAATCAGTTAAAATGAGGTCCAAGAATGGCCACTCTGTGAGTCCGCAATTTGAAGATCTTTGAAAAATCACTGCTATACCAGTCGCATAAGATATTATGACATTTTAAAGTTTTACTTTCAGTTATCAATGTTCAAAAAATTGAAACTTCTGATGATTGAGGTTTAAGCTCATATATTTTGCAAAAATATCACTCATTGCGAACTTCATTCGGACAACGTGATTTCGTTGATCTGGCTTGTCAAAATTTACTTTGATGTAGTTCATTGCTGTATGGAGTGCTTCCAAGAAAATATGGATATGAGGAACTTTTGTAGTAATAAGGAAATGATGAAGTCCTACACTGCCATATCTGGTCTTCTTGGTCACTTTCTTTTAAGATGTGGTTTCTGATCATCGAAGGAATTTGTCTATTCTCCACATTCTTTCTTCCAGAAAAAAGTTATATAAGCTGTATATACTGTACTTTGTCATTTATGTCATACTGTGAAAATTTATGTCATACTGTGAAAATTTTCAAAAGTCTTATTAAATGAATAAACGAATTATCAAGGTTAGTTACTTTTAGCTATAAACTACATGTATATCTTATTTTCACCTAGGTAATCCTCATTTAGCATCTTTTTGCAAGACTTTTTGAATCTATAAATGAAGTTGATAACATAAATAATTGTCAGCTGGAGGAAGTGGATTTTATGAGATGATTTCCCGTTTCCTTCCTTACCAATGTGTTAAGCATCCTCTATTTCGAGCGTAGCAGATACCAGAGACAGGCCTCTGGGACATTTCTAAGGAAATGGATGTTATGAGGTTGTTCCCGTTGCTATACAGTATGTATGTAGAAGTAAACCAAGCTATATGTGCTGTGAAGGAGCATGACGTAACTCACTCGGCATCCTTTTGAGAAACCGGCAGTCGCATACGAACGAACGAACGGACGAAAAGCCTATTGCGGAGGAGCGCCCAATTAAATTTGAATAATCATACCGAAGTGTACAATGGAGGATTCCCAATGGCAGAAGTTCACATCATAGGAGAAATCGTGGGTGCTAGTGGCTTTCCATCAAATAGCTTATACTGTAAATGGTCTTTACATGTTGGTGGGTCATGGAGGGTTCTAGCAGGGATAAAGGAAGGACAAACACAAGTGGACAATCCGCAAAATGAAGAATTCGCGGTGTTCTCCCATCCTGTTGACATTCACCTGGCAACGAAGGGCCTAAGCGACTGGCCTAAGCTACATTTCGAAGTATGGCACCAGGACATGTTTGGACGAAATGAAATCTACGGTTATGGATTCTGCCATGTACCGACATCTCCTGGCTCGCATAAAATAGACTGTGTGACTTGGAGACCCAAAGGCACGTACAGGGAACAGATTAGATCGTATTTTACTGGCGGTGCACCCCAGCTGAGAAAGTCTGACGTTATTTACACTGGTCCTGATCGTTGCAGGTTATCAACAGTTACGATGGGAACGATTCATCTTCAGCTTGGCGTAATAGTTAGAAATTTCGACAAATTTGGTATTGAGTGTTAGTCTCAGCTTGTGGAGTAACGTCCCATTGCGAAAACGGTGGCAACAAACTGACAGTTAACCGTTCTTGATTAGACCATAAATTGTACATAGTTGTAAAAAAGTGAAGTAACTTTACTCGTGGTATTGCATGCGATTGTTTCACCTCATATTCTGGATAAAGCATCAATGATAATTTTGACTGGGATGGTAACGTGGGCAGTGTTTGGTGTACCCGTGATCAACATGGCATTGGCAATAGATGTAGGAAGGATGGATTTTATTTTGCAGATGTGCATGATTTCTCTGCAGCAGAACTGTAGATCCTTTCTAGTAAAGTTTTTCTGCTTTTATAAGTGGCAATAAGCTTGCTATTGTGCAGAAAGAAGGCTTATCAGCGTGGGCAACTTTTGCTCAACTTGCTGCGCAGTATTTGACCTGCTCAGAATGGGTATTCAGGTCTGGATATCAAAAGTGCAGTGGATTATAAGCAAGTTATATTCACCTCATCGCTAGGGTGTAGTGGTCATGCATTTTGACTCACAAGGTTTTGGTTGTGAGTTCAAATCCGGCTCGCTTCACAATGAGAAATTCAGTGAGAAAGTCAATGAGAGACCACTTCAAAAAGTCTACTCCCTATGGGAAACTCAAACCCCTGTCTCTATATTATGCTATGTTCTGAATTGAATACGCAACACAGTTCTATTCACATCACAAGTCTAGTCAGCTTCTGTTCGGCCTTTTTTTAGTGAGTGATGATGGGGAAAGGCCTTGGCGGCCTATTTTTTTTTTTTTTTTTAGTGGGTTATGTTGAGGAAAGGCTATGGTGGCCTATACAAAGCCCCAACACAGGAGGAAAGAAGAAAGTGAGCAGCTAAGAGGATAGAGAGATAAGATCAAGTTTATTGATCTTACATCTGAAAGATGGCAAGTTGTAGTATTTGGGAAAGCAAGAAAAAGGCACAGTGCTCCATAAATTGCATGTTGTTAAATAATATTCTCAGCTTTTTGTCAAACTTCCTATTGGTGATCAATACATAGTATTTACTGGCAGACATTTTCCTCTAAATAGAAGCAAAGCTGCTTAGCCAAACTTATTTCATACGCAAGTTAAATTTTTCTTGCTTTGATTAGTTTAGTTCCTTCAGCAAAGATAATCAGTTGTATTTTATTTGGAGTTCACACCACGTTCGGAGGCCATTTCTGTATTTGAATGATTTATAGAAAGGAGGCCCTCAACTTGATTTGTAGAATCACATCTTGTGCCAGTAGCTTGGGTGAAAAAGATTTCGCCACCTCTGACGCATTAAGCAGCATGTTGATTTGATTCAATTTCAATCTTTGGCCATTGGATCAAAGTCAGGGTCCCAAGGCCAGAGATCATCCCGAAGAATGTCTCTCTGAGCACTCAAAGGTAGCAAGGGGTTGGATATCATGCTTTCTACAAACTCAATCATGCTGTGCAATGTAGTCTCTGAGATATCTTCGAGCAAGTTGAATGAGGGGAACTCCGAGTCTTTCATAAAATAGTGGGGCATTGACTTATTTACCATAAAATGATGCAATTTCCTCAATAGGTCTACATATCTTTCATCTATGACGCCTTCATCCCATTCTTCAGCGTCGGGTGATTCATCGCACACATAGAATAGCAAGGTTTTCAGGTGGTAGGATGATATACCGTCCAGTGCCTCTTCGTCGTCCTTTACTTCAGTCAGTATACGTAACAGCTTTATCCGACAGCCTTCGCCCAAGGCCCTAATTTTGTTCTTTTCAGCCACATAGAATGAGACCTTCCATGCAACTGCGGCATTTTTTGCATCGTTGACCCCCCTGTTGTCGCTAGGCCCCATCAAGATTGAAGTAATGTCTTCATCAAGCCCTGTTTTTGAACTGCATACAACATGAGAGCAAGAGGGGCAGTCACGTCGTTTGAAGTCGCTTCTTATGTCCGGGATGCAAAATGCAGGCAACACACGAACGTGTATATCTCTATTGACTATCAAACAAACCCCAGTCGCACCCTCTATAAATAGGCTCTTCAGTGCATTTGGATATTTTTCCGTCCTTCCTTGACTGACATATTTCCTTAAAACATGGATAGCTTGTTTCACATATTTCCGCAAAAGGCTCTGTACCTTGGATGCTAATATAACCCCACTGTTGGACATGCAGTCCTTCCAGACATCTCCCGACAATGGCTTTATGCGAACGTATGGAGAAGCATCTTCTTTTACAACGACCAGGGTATCTCTGAAACCAAGCGATAAATTCAGCATCATTTCAAAGTAAATTGGCTTGCCTGCCTTAAGACCGTCGTATGTGATACCGTGCGGTATAAGATTGGTCCCTCGGAATCGATCGTCAACCGTTTGCACCTTGCGCAGTACCTTATACGCTACTGCGTACGCTATGTCCTCGCAAGCTCGTTTCCTTGCGAGACTAGGACAGACTCTCCTTTCGTAGAAACCTTCTAGTTCTCGCACGAGCTCCCGTTGTTCAGCCATACTTCTGCGGTGACCCTCTTTCGTTCCAGACGAAAACTGGTTGTTTGCAAAGCGAGAACTGGCATTCGGTGACTGCTCGTTGTCTGACAAATGGCAGCCTCTTGGAAAAGGCGTGATGACATCTTCGAAATCGGATAACTCAGAGTCGATGTCTTTACTATACGATGCCACCGTACTGAGAAGCTTGTGTTTGGCTTCCATTTGAACCTCCAGCAAGGCAACGAGTTAGCTGCACAAACAGTATTGTCCCACCTGGTGTCAGAAATTCGCTGGAGAGATAAAAAGTTCCAGGCTCAGACGGTTAAAAAATGTTTCGACAACAAGCGACCGCTATTGCTCGCCACGGATCTCATATTTGCCAATGCATGTTTACGAGCAGGAATCGCATGGCGGTTCACAAAGACTCTCATGAATTTATTGAATTAATTGAAAACACATGGAGATTAGCATTTGATTCAAAATCATTATTTACAAATCCAGTTGGAGCAAAGGCCTGTGAAAGGGAAGCTGTTGGGATTTCAAAATAAATACCGTTGTCTTCTAATTGACTTTTATCAAAATCCTTTACATAAGATAGGAAAACTGAGCAGGGTTCCACCGCACTTTAATTCATTCATTTATTGAGACCGATGCACCCACTTTAAATGGAAGCCGATTCTGGCAAAACTTCTGCATGTGAATCTGATTGCGGGTTTGTCACGCAGGCGAACTTGCAGCCAGTGAAGTGCTCCTGGATGTGGTCTTTGATTCACAGAATCGCAATTGCTATGTGCAATGCATGGCCTGCTCAGACCTATTGGAACCGCCAGAAGCTCCATCCCTTTGCGAACTTCACTCCTTAAAACTGGAGCCCTACTCCCAAGATCATGATCGATTCCAAGAACTTGCGGTCGATGGAGTGTTTTACTTCCCTCTTCCTTTCCAGAATCCTACAATCTGTCTAATTTCAAAGTCCAAGTCAATGAAATTTGTCTTGCATCTCTCTCCATTTAGCTCTTCTCCTCTTCTCCTTTTGCTCGTCTTGGACATTGTTGTAGGCCACAAGGGCCTTTTCCAAACATAGCCAATTGAAAGTGCTTCTTCGTCTTGATCATCTTGGTCCTTCATTTTAGATTTTGCTCGTTTCGGGCAGTGAGGGGTTTGGCTGCATTGCCTTGCAGCTACCACTGGCTATCCACACCCTTTCCAAGTTTCACTGCCTACTTCACGAACTCTATTTCACAAATCATAATTCATCCCAAGAACATGCAATTCATGGAACGTCTTACCTTCTTCTTGCTTTACTGAGTCCTACAACTTGCCATCTTTCAAATCTAAGATCAATAAACCTGATCTTCTATTTCCCTCCTCTTAGCTGTTCACTTTCTCCTTTCTTCCTATGTTGGGGCTTTGTATAGGCCACCATAGCCTTTCCTCAACATAACCCACTAAAAAAAATTACTAGTAGAAATCCAAATCAAGGTAAAGAAACAAAAAAGAACTGAAACAAAAACAATTTAGATTAAATACGTCATAAGATTTTACTATCTCTTGAGGTGGTCATTAAAAAGGATTGTGGTACAGCAAGATTGATTGATCAGTTATAGCACGGCTAGATCGAATCTGCAGATCATCTACAGTCATCATCAATCATCTTCACCATCATAATCATCATAATTATCATCATCACAATCATTATGGTCACCATCATCGTCATCATCATCAGCATCATCATTATCATCATCAACACTATCATCATCACTTCATCATCATCATCGCTATCGTCATCATCACATAATAATTGACATCATCATCATCATCACCACCATCATCATCACATAATCATGGATATCATCATCATCATCACCATCATCATCATCACAGCTACCACTAGGGGATGGAGTTAACAGGAGACACGGAGGGAACGCTTCAGTTTCGTGTCCCAAATTGAAAGTGAGAATTTGAACTTCAGTTTTATCAGAGTCAAAGGCAAGCGAGATTTGAAGGTGGCCGCAAGCTCATTTAAAACTTCAAAATGATTATGATGATAACAATGAGCAAGATGATGATTATGAAAGTTCATTCTCATAGATGATGTTTACAGTAGAACAAGGGTGGTAAAATGTAAAAATAGTTCAAAGGTCCATCAAAGCAGGGTCTCTCCAGTCCCCTTTCCGTCGGCAAAACATTTGATACGTGCATCGTATAGAAATGCTCATGATTTTCGAAAGAAGGTGATTCCCTAAATTGTATGGAGTGTCGAGATCGTTTAGCATAGCAAATAATTATAACAATGGTAATTATAATAAAAATAATGAAAATTTAAGGGTTGTGGTTTGTGAAATAGCTTCCCAAAAAAATTTCAAATTTTGTACAGAAGTCCTCATTTGTATATGAATATTACTTCGCGCAAACTGCATGCTCTATCTTGATGAGTAAGCTGGGAGTCCCCTCTGCAGGATGAGGATAACGATATGAAAATGGAGACAGTACAACCGAGCTCGTATCCGTCCTTCTTTAGAGTACTGCTCCCACGTCTGGGGTGGTGCTCCAAAATCCACTCTCTGTCTTCTCGACAAAGTCCAGTCCAAAGCCATTCGTCTCATCAATAATCCTAACCTCACCAAATCGCTCCAACCTCTTTCCCATCGTCGTTTAGTTGGAGATCTTTCCATCTTTTACAGATACTTTAACGGACATTGTTCTCAGGAGGTCAGGGATATTATTCCAGTTCCTCTGAGGCGTGTCAGGACCACCAGAAGCTCAACTCATTCACACCCTTTCCAAGTTTCACTGCCTAATCCACGAACTCTATCCCACAAATCATCATTCATCCCAAGAACATGCAACTTATGGAACGTCTTGCCCTCTTCTTGCTTTCCTGAGTCCTACAACTTGCCATCTTTCAAATCTAAGACCAATAAACTTGATCTTATCTCTCTATCCTCTTAGCTGCTCGCTTTCTTCTTTCTTCCTTTGTTGGGGCTTTGTATAGGTCACCATGGCCTTTCCTCAACATAACCCACTAAAAAAAAAAAAAAAAAACTCGTTGTTGTTAATCTTTTGAAATGCTCAAACTGTAACCATGCTTCGAATTCCGTTGCCTAATGTAATGGGAAGGTGATGATTGCCGAAGGCAGGTCGAAATCTATCAAAGCAAAGCATTTAAGAGAAACCTCAGTGGGTGATATTTGCAAATTTTCCCTTGCTGTCACAAAGTCCGAGGCGAAGAAGAAATTGTTGGTGCACAAGAAGCGTTGAGCTGAATTCCAAAGCTGTGATGAGGCCGAGGAGCACCCTGGGATTTTCCCGCCACAAATTTTCTATTCCCACATGATCACAGTGAAAACTTTCGGCACTCTGATTAGGATTCCTGGAAGTGGAAAACAGATTCTGCAAGGATGGATGTGCCAGATAGGACCACTGGTACCACGAAAGTTAGAGATGAAGTTGCTGAAAGATGTCAAAAATTATTCCACGATTTCCTCGAAGAGTATGTTGCATATAATCACGCTTTCATTGCACGACAGTACTTAGGCCATTTGTTGTTATGTATCTGATTCGTCTCGCTAAAGGCTAGTACCTTTCACGATGGGGTGAAGTCCCCCAATGTATACAATTTCGAATGCCTGTCAAATGGCTTGCTTATTTGATGTAATTGTTCTTTCCAAACTCTAGCTAACTGTGTTCATCAACTACTCTACTCTGTATTTGGTTTCTCCGTAATACTATGGTAGATTGTATAGATTAAAAGATGCGAAGAAAAATGCCCCCAGAAAATAACTTGCATTAGTGACTCTGGTTTCTGCTAAGCTCAGAATCGAGTATGATTTGCAGTTTTTTTTAAATTTGGCTGCAAAGATGTAAGTGAACACTAATCCAGATAATATTTGGTAACTTGTGATTTCTCATTCCATAAAGATTTAAAGCTTTTGATGAAGCAAAGTATCTACCAGAGGCTCAAGAGTTGATGCGGCCAGAGAGGAACACACTCACTGTTAGCTTCCAAGATGTGGAAACATATAATTCGCAACTAGCAACAACAATCCAGGAAGAGTACTACAGGTATACATTGAGATCAAACCACAAATGCTTTAAGATGAATGATCTGATGAATTTTTAATTAATATTTTTTGCAAGTAGATGTAACCATGATAATACATCTGATCAAAGTGTGTAACTATATTACAACAATCTAAGCACTCAGCAAATTTGTGAAACTTTGCATTTATCAATGGAAATAAGAAACTTTGTGATTTTATAATTGTGTGTGCCAATAGCAGACAGTTATAAAATCATATACAATTATAAAATTTCTAAGTTTCTTCTTTCTGCTCTTCAACCTTTTACTGCAGGGCCTGTTACTGCAAGACTCTTTTTCTTTTGTTAGCAAAATCATTTCTTTCCACACTGATTCTGAATGTGTTGTTATGACTAGTTTTCATGTTAACTGCCTTTTTACTAACACACCCCTTACTCAATGGATTATATCATTTATCAGCTTCGATGTGATTTGCAATGACAACACTGTTGAATATTCTATATAGTGAATACACACCCAAAGAGAGTCAGAGATTAATCAATGAGCGTAGTGAGATGTAACATTTGTACTACTCTATACGAAAGTTAGAATCACTAGGTTAACTGATGACTGGAAGTATAAATATAGGTCAATATAAAAATATAAATATAATATATAGTGTAATAAATGTATGATATATGATAAATATGGAAACATAAATATAAGTCACAGTAGTGAAAATAGTAATGATCATAATCATGAGTTCATGTATCAGTTCTCTAAAACAACATGGTATTTTATGATTCAGAATAGAAGCACTTAGATTAAGGCAACAGTGCAGGTCAGTTGCTCCGTGATCACTCCTTCAATGCTGAATCTTGAAATGTTTGCTTCTAGGGTATACCCATACTTGTGCAGAGCTGTTAGAAATTTTGCAAGAGACAGGGGCCAAGTCCCTCCTAACAAAGAGTTTTATGTCAGTTTTATTGACGTCCCAACCAGAAGCAAGTAAGTTTTTTCATTTGTTAACCCTTGCTTACCTTGCTACACTTGCTTAGAACAAGGATTGCAAGTGGCAAAGTTGTTGAGCATGCGCTGCCATGAGAAAAAGTAATTTCTTGACAGCATAAACTAAGAGCACAGTACCAAAATGGAATTTTTGATATTATTTAATGTTCTTCAGAGTCGGTATCATCCCCAGATGAACCAACAACCTGTTCCCATTCTACCCTTGTTTATAACGCGCACCCCTAACTGGAGTTCTTTGTTGGGTAGCAAATTATGCGTGCTATACTTGAATAAATATGGTAGCCCATCAAGGGGATATTTGCAATCCTGTTTTGAGGTTACCCACAACAGGCCTGAGTCAGGGATCTTAGTATTGTCAGATTTTGGCTAAGCAACCTTTGTTCATTATTTTTGAAACGTTTGCAGTTTTAAGCAATATTGAATGAATATACTTGAAAATTTTTTACTAATAGATTAGATCTTATCTGCATGAAGGCAGATTATGGTTTTTGCAATTTTGTACTTTTTCATATCTGTGAAGGTGTAGGTTATAATTGATCAATGCTTTTAGAATACGAGAGCTCACATCACAGAAAATTGGAACATTACTTCGAATTTGTGGTCAAGTTGTAAGAACACATCCAGTGCACCCAGAACTTGTAAGCGGAACATTTGTTTGCATAGACTGTCAAACTGTTATCAAAGATGTGGAGCAGCAATTCAAGTATACACAGGTATGAAAATCATCCATTGGTTCTTTGTTATATAGCATCTGTTTTTAGCCCTTCAGGTGAACTTGTTTAAACATGGATGTTGTGTTATCATATTGTGGAATACATTCCTCAGAAAACTGTACTACCGATATTGATGAAGTTTTAAAGTCCTTTTTGGATGCAATGTAAGGGTCTGACGTCTGCAATCATGGTCCTTAATGCAATCCAGTCAGTAATCTTTTAAAACACCTCCACCCACCAACATCTGACATCAGACCCACTAGATTTGTCAGTGTATGCACATCTTTACTTCTACCTATCAATTCTTCCTTCAATTACCAACTTCTCTGTCCAGCCCGATAATTTTTATTGCCTTGTTCATGATATTAATGTTGCCTTGTGATTTCACACTCCATGATAATCTTGCATTGAGATCTATACTGTTTTTCAAGAAAACAAGATCAGTTTTCATTTTTTCTTAACCTACTCTTTCTTGCCGGTTTCTCCCTCTATTTAATGTTGTATCTATTTGTACCCTCTATTTAGTTCTTGTGGTTCATTCTGTTCCACAAAGCTGATGACTTCGCTTTTTAGCTGGTTGCCTCTTCCTTTCCTGCCCTCTCTGGCTTATCAGGGGTTAGTATCAGCAAATGTTGCTGGTTTAAGCTGATGCCTTGGTTTTACAGCTGGTTGCCTCTTCCTTTCCTGCCCTCTCTGGCTTATCAGGGGTTAGTATCAGCAAATGTTGCTGGTTTAAGCTGATGCCTTGGTTTTACAGCTGGTTGCCTCTCCCTTTCATACCCTCTCTGGTTTATCTAGTTATCAGCACCATCAAGTGTTGCTGGTTTGTCACTTTGAGAAGCGAAGCTCTTTGCACTTAACCCTCTGTTGCCTTTATCAACATATTATTTTTATGCCTTTTTTATACATCAACAGCCAAATGTTTGTAAGAATCAAGTTTGTCAGAACAGGACAAAGTTCACGCTGGATGTTGACAAATCAAAATTTGTAGATTTTCAGAAGGTTAGGATTCAAGAGACGCAAGCAGAATTGCCAAGGGGAAGCATTCCAAGGAGGTGGGTTTGCAAAACATCATTTATGATCCATTATGTCTTGGTTTGTTGAGAAAAATTAATTGGAAAGACACCATTGATGATCTAGTACCACAATGCCGTGAGTATTGTTATTATTTTCGTCTGGGGTGGTGCTCCAAAATCTACTCTCTGTCTTCTCGACAAAGTCCAGTCCAAAGCCATTCGTCTCATCAATAATAATAACCTCACCAAATCGCTCCAACCTCTTTCCCATCATCGTTAAGTTGGAGATCTTTCCATCTATTACAGATACTTTAACGGACATTGTTCTCAGGAGATCAGGGATATTATTCCAGTTCCTCTGAGGCGTGTCAGGACCACCAGAAGCTCAACTCATTCACACCCTTTCCAAGTTTCACTGCCTAATCCACGAACTCTATCTCACAAATCATTATTCATCCAAAGACCATGCAACTTATGGAGCGTCTTGCCTTCTTCTTGCTTTCCTGAGTCCTACAACTTGCCATCTTTCGAATCTAAGATCAATAAACTTGATATTATCTCTCTATCCTCTTAGCTGCTCGCTTTCTTCTTTCTTCCTTTGTTGGGGCTTTGTATAGGTCACCATGGCCTTTCCTCAACATAACCCACTAAAAAAAAAAAATCTTTTCTTGTCTGCTAGTGCTGTTTGTGACTGTCTTCTAGAAAAGGCATCTAGTTGTAGTAAATTTTCTTTTGACGACAGATGTATTTTGTAAATTCAAATTCAAGCTCTGCAATTCAGTAAAGCCTTCACCGTTTCATTAAAAAGCAGAAGACACTATCAGAGTAAGCAAGCGATTTCTGCTGTTTCATGCATTATTGGTTTTTTATCTATTGAACTTCCGTAATGATGTTTTCCTTCATCATTGTAAATATTTTCCTCCCATTTCATCTCCTGATTTTTTGTGTTTTCATTGTAGTGTGGAAGTAATTTTGCGAGCTGAAGCTGTGGAGCAGGCCCAGGCCGGAGACAAGTGTGATTTTACAGGAGCGCTGGTTGTCGTTCCTGATGTCTCAAAGCTCAGTGTACCAGGCATGTGCAATATTACTGTTAATGAAGGATATGATTTATAGTTTCCCTGTCTCCCTAAACATAACAAGTAGAATATCTCCATGGTATTATGGCACAGATTTGTGTTTCCTCCACCTTCGGATAGTATATCAGTGGTAGCTAAGTTATTTGTACATTAGGAGAGGGTCTCTGTGGTGATATTATTTGTTTGATTTCAATCTTATTGCTTTGAAATGGCAACTGCTAGAAGATGAAATAGTGTGAATACTCATTGAATGACACTCTAGGTGCCAAAACGGAGAAGTCAGAAAGAGGTCGCCAAACAGGAGGACAGCCTGATGAAGGAGTAAGGTAAGATCTCTAACAGGACCCTGTGATAACTGCATGCTTGACATGCTGACAGGTTATTCCTGTATACAAATTCGTATATTATTGTTATTATTAAGATGACTTGCTGGTGATTTCCGTTGCATTCTATCTTTCTTTCCCTTTATGTTAATTTTAGGATATGGTATAATCAAGTGTCCTGATCTCGAATCTGCGGTTGTTTTGCCGATTTCTTTTACCGTGTCCAAGCTATTAGCGTTTTAAATTAGACTTCACCGAAAAAAAACGAGAAAAAACGAAAACACCAAATCCTACTTAGTGACGTCACAAAGTATGTCACTATAAATCACGAGAATTTGTAAATCTCGGGATTTTGAGCGACTTGTATTTGAAGGTGACGTCAGTGTATCGGAAATTGAATCCGTTATTTTGTTCATAATCCCGATTAATTCTCGTGAGAAAAACGAATGACCGAGAAAATGTTGTACGTCATGTTTATGTCACTAAGTACATCTCCGAGAATTTTTCTGAAGCAAATTCTTAACTCGAAAACGAACTTTAAACTCTTAGGAAATTAAAACGGTGCGAGATATCAGAAAAATAACTACAGTTTCAAAAGCAGGGAACTCGACTAATCTAATTCGAAAAGAATAATTGTTTACTGAAGACGCCCTTTAAGATTCTTGGTTCAGTATCTTCTTTACCTGCACAAACACTTCACGTGTTCTTTTTTTGTAGAGGATTAAAGGCTCTTGGAGTTCGTGACCTCAACTACAGACTAGCATTTTTAGCCTGCAGCGTTACTTCAACCAATCCTAGGGTGAGCGTTCTAATGACATTTGCACCAAGTCAGTCTTACCTCAACTATCTCAAGCAATAGCATTTGGCCCAATATTTAACTAAGCATCTTGGTTAAACTTTCATTGGAAGATAATTTTGGGTTATGGAAGGGCTTTCTGAGTCAATGATTCTTCTGCTTGTTTTGTGCCAAACCAATGTTAAATGGAGCCGTGAACATGACATGACATCAAGAAAAGCATTCAAATTTTTTTTTCTTCTATTGATCGTAAATTGCAGCTTTGCGATGCTTTTCCTTGTGCTAATGTCGGGATCATTGAAATTATTGTTCTTCTAACCAGTTTGGCGGCAAAGATCTTTCAGAGGAAGAAATGACAGCAGAAGCTATCAAAAAGCAGATGACAGATCAAGAATGGAGGAAGGTCTATGAGATGAGCCAAGATCGAAATCTTTATCACAATTTGATAACGAGCATGTTCCCAACAATACACGGTCAGTGGCTGAAATTTGAATTTTAATGTTGGTATTATACTGCTGTTAAGTTAAATTTTGGATGTTTACGCACTTAAGTGAAGTCGATACAAAAAGTGCTAATTGCTCGCAGGATTGTACGTTCAACTCTATTCACAGATCTTGTCACAGAAGAGAAAACTGCCTGACCCAATATTGCTAAACAAATTTTTTCATGTAAATCTTGCTCTTAAGAGCGACTGTCATTCTTCTCAGGATAAGATAATGAAAGCTAGTTGGTAATAAAGTCAGGAACTATGTAATGCTAGATTCGGTTGAGCAACTCTGCTCTGTCTCCACAACTTTTCACTTTTTCTAAATGTATTTTCAACAGAGGCATTATGCTAAAATCATATTCTGTTTTAAAGGAAGTGATGAAGTAAAACGAGGGGTACTTCTTATGCTGTTTGGAGGTGTACCTAAAAGGACTCTGGAGAAGACTGCCTTGCGAGGGGATATCAACATATGCATTGTTGGGGACCCAAGTACAGCTAAAAGCCAGTTTCTCAAGTAAGTTTCATAAAGTGTGGACTTTCTACAATTTTCTGTGAAAATAATTAGTATGTACTATGCTCTGTGGTCACAAAATGGACACAAAAAGATGCCTCAGCTCTGAATCTCATTGCGGAAAACAGGACTAATGGATAAGCCTCGCTGCCAAAGCATCCATCACAGTACCCCTACGACATCCCAACTGTCAAGGGATGACATGAAATGATGACTATGCTCTGTCAAGGAAAATGTGACACTGGGCGTGTAGGATAAGCCAAGCAAAGCTCAATGATCTGATTTTGGCACCAGAGGAAGCTTGTAATTTGACTAGCAGTGCTATCGACGCTTGAAGAGTTTTAAAGTATAAAGGTCTTTTAGTGTTTGGAAGGTCTTAAATGCTTTTTTGAAGGCTTTTGTTGCAACTGAGCATTTTCATAGCCTATGGTGTTCTTTTAGGCAAGTTGAGAGTTTCTCTCCTCGAGCTGTATACACGTCGGGAAAGGCGAGTTCTGCTGCTGGTCTTACTGCTGCCGTTGTAAAAGATGAAGAATCGCACGAGTTTGTGATTGAAGCCGGTGCACTCATGTTGGCAGACAATGTATGTGCATTTCGTATTGATCCACTCAATGCACAAACTGTAGCTTTGTCATTCTTAGACCTACCCGTACGCATTCAAGGTTGTTAGCTTCTAAGTTTAAAATGATTAAAAGACAAAGTCTTGCCATTTTGCAATCATGGCTTTGAAAGCATCTGATTTCGCTGTTCAACGAGAATACCCTCGTTCTTGGCTCCCTTTAATTATAAATATTTCTTTGTTAGCTTTTGCTCCACAGCTCAGTTTAAACTGCACGCTAGCCGTTGATTTCCATAGGGTGTATGCTGCATTGACGAGTTCGACAAAATGGACCTGCGAGATCAGGTCGCTATCCACGAGGCCATGGAACAACAAACCATTTCCATAACAAAAGCTGGTGTAAAGGTACATTAATACTCTTACGAACGTTTCATTAATTCTAGCGGTTTACACTGGTTGGTGGTCTGTGCGTTGTATTGATCTGCGCTCCTTTCAAGTTACGCCTCTTGCAAGTTACGCCCCTTCCAAGCAACGCCCCTTTCAAGCTACGCCCCTTTCAGGTTACGCCTCTTTCAAGTTACGCCCCTTTCAAGTTACGCCCCTTTCAGGTTACACCCCGCTACTCATCAACCTACTTGAAATATGAAGTAGTATTCATTAACACTATTGCATGGAAATGATTTAGAAATATGGTTACCCTATATTCGAGCAGAGTACTCTATTTTTCATTCATTTTGTTTGTTTCATTCATTCCGTCAAAAAGGTTATTGAATGAATATTGGAATGATTCTTCCTAGTACCAACAGTCGACCGAAATTGGATTCATCATAGAGCATAATAGATTTTTTAGCGAGCTATGTTGAGGAAAGGCCTTGGTGGCCTATGCTAAGTCCCAAATGAAACGGTAGAAAGAAGAAAGCCAAAGGTTAATAGGACAGGGAGACCAAATCGATTTTATTGATCTTAGATTTGAAAGAGGGCAAGTTGTTGCATGGGGGAAAGAAGAAGAAGGCAAGACATTCCTTCAATTGCACGTTTTTGGGATGAATGGTGATTTTAAGGATAGGGTTCGTGGATAAAGGTGATGGATTTTGGATAAGGTGGTGGATTTTTGAAAAGGTGTAACGAGCTTCTGGCCTTCTTGACGTGCCTCGTAGGAGCAGGAATAATATCCCGGATCTCCTGAGAAAAATGCCCGTTAATGTATCTGTAAAAGATGCGAATACTAGTATCTCCGTATGATGTTACTGATGGCTCATTTTCTTTTTACAGGCAACTTTGAATGCTAGAACATCTATTTTAGCTGCTGCGAATCCAGTCGGGGGTAGATACGACAGAACAAAGTCTCTAAAAGTGAGTGGAGGCCTCTTTTTCGATCTATCGACGGTTTTTCCTTGTAGTAAAGAAGATGTACTTATGCCTTGCACCGCTCGATATTTTGCCGATTTGGAAAATTTGATTAAGTTTTCGATTTTGAATTCAAGTTGTTAGCACAGAGTTGATAATCACTTAGAAAATCTACGCAGAGCAAGAGATGCGTTGCAGTCCAATGCAAAGGGCCTAGTTGTTAATGTGATCCCTCAAGGAAGTACGCATATTGATTGCGTAGTGCAGGCTCAGATTGAAATTAGAAACAGCCGTCTGGTTTGTGATTATGATCCATGACGAGCCCTGCGTTTAACGGTACTTTAAGGATCTTTGGAGGTGGAAGCAAAATGATCCAGTTCCAAAGCCAAGCCGGGTCGAGATTGAATAGATGAATCGAGACAGTAAGGTGTGTAGTCAAGGTCATAGATAACACAGTACCTAGGATGAGGATGAATTATAACATCAGACGGAAGCATTTGAGTTCCCGCCTAGATTTTTTTGATACTGACTTTGTTAAATTGATCAGTTTAACTGGTGGGTTTATTCGTATTTTAGCTGGCAGGGATGTAATTGTCGTTTCTTCTCTTTAGCACAACATACAACTTTCAGCTCCCATAATGTCAAGATTCGACTTGTTCTTTATACTGGTTGACGAATGCAATGAGGTACACTATTTTGATTCGCAGCCATGTCAGAATTGTCTTATTATTGATTGTTACCGATTGCTTTTCTCGCCCTAAGCAGGATTGTAGAATGCCATTCATAATTCAATTCAACTGAACTTAACTTCTACTACAGTGAAACAATTGACATTCGACACTTTCAAATGTCCATTAATGGCAGTAGGAACTTTTTGAGGCCTCAAAATAGTTGAACTAGGGAGTCGAAGCCTCCCGCGGGAAACCTGGTAACTTATGACACAAAAGAGTTCACATTGCTCTGTGCCTTTGATCTTGGTATTTTCACAGCTAGGTTATGTTCTTGGCTGATTTGGGACTATTATTGATTTATATTGGCCGTGTTGTTGTGCAGGTAACTGACTACGCTATAGCTCGAAGGATTATTGATCTGCACAGTCGACTTGAAGAATCAGTGGAAAGGTTATATTCAGTTGTAAGTTTTAAGTCCTATCTTCGTCTACATGAAATTGTCTCTCTTTACAAATAAAAGCGTCTAACTTTGGCTGCAAATTGCATTTAATTTCTTTCGTGGAGTATTAACTCAACTTTCATAATCACATTGCATCATGCACATCATCTTGCTTGTTGCGCAAGGATTGAGTTTCAATCCAAACAGCACGCCTTCCTGGATTTTTACGGAAACTCATAGGATAAATTAGGAGATAGTGATTGCCATTACATCAAACTATTTTTTTATTCCTAGGATGAAATCCAGAGGTACCTCACATTTGCAAGACTATTCAAACCTACGGTGTGTTACTTTTCATTATCATTGTATTATGCGTCAGCGCCACTGTTTTCTTTCTATCGATGCTGAAATCCGTTGCAGGACTGGGGCCACCGTATGTTTAGTCATAACCCAAGTGGGCAATATGCGGAGTTTCCTCGTTAATGCTGCAGATAATTGCACCAGCAGAATAAGGGACTACACCCTTCCAATTTTGTTAGCCACAAGAGAAAGATAGCAAATGAACGATGGCCTATTGTTTTTGACAATTGTAGCAACGATTTTTCAACCAATTAATGAAATAGATGTTGATCATGTGACAATGCCAAACGTTGGAATGGATCTAAAGCAAAAGTTTTTCACCTGGGGGTATAGCAAAGCTGGCTTTCTCGAGTGTTCAATCAGGGGGGAGGGTTTCTTTTAGTGAGTTGTGTTGAGGGAAAGCCATGGTGGCCTATACAAAGCCCCAACAAAGGAAGAGGGAAGAAAGTGAGGAGCTAAGAGGAGAGAGAGATCAGATCAAGTTTATTGATCTTGGATTTGAAAGATGGGAGGCTGTAAGATTCAGGAAACCTAGAAGAAGGCAAGAGGCTTTACAAATTAGTCCAGGCATTGCCAATAGTGTCTTCGTAGTAGGCGTATGTTCGTGATGATGATAATCTTAGATGAGCAACTGTCACCGGGATGCACACTTCTTTGATTCTTCGATCTACTTGCTTGTGACATTTGAACGCATGATTCATTCTTAGATAAGCAAGGAGAGCCAAGACTACATTGTAGAGCAGTACAAGACATTGCGACAAAGAGATGTGAACGGCATCGCGAAGTCGTCGTGGAGGATTACAGTGAGGCAACTCGAGAGTATGATTAGATTGGCAGAAGCATTGGCCCGCTTACACTGTCAAGACGAGGTATAAACATTTTCCTTTGTTGGGGCTTTGTATTGGCCACCTTGGCCTTTCCTCAACATATCTCACTAAAAAACATTCTTTAAGTCGTCAAACGCCTCTGTTCATCGTCAAAATAATTTACAGTTATGCAAAGTTTTATCCAGTTCGTTTGTGGATTTTTGTGTCATAAACATCATTTGCAGTTATGCAAAGTTTTATCCAGTTCGTTTGTAGATGGTTTTGTTGGTAGGAAGTTGCGGTATTTTGTTGCGTTTTTGCTGCAAAGTTGACTCGGTATTCTCTCACTTCATGTATGCTACATTTCAGGTTCAACCGAAACACGTGAAAGAGGCCTTCAGGTTACTTAACAAATCAATCATTCGAGTAGAAACACCTGACATACAATTCGATGAGCAAGAGACTCAGGGTATGTCACTTCGAACTACTTCCCAAAAGTATACACTTAGGGCTATGTACATTCTATCTCTTTATCATTGAGATATGTTGGGTAAAGGCCATATGGCCTACACAAAGCTCCAGCAATGGAAGAAAGAAGAGAGTGAAAGGCTTAGAGGAGAGAGAGATAAGATTTTGCAGCCACAGTGTTAGCGTTTTAATCAAACGTTGGTATTTATACTCTAGATATGCAGTTTTTTTTTTTTTTTTTTTTTTTTAATGGGTTATGTTCAGGAAAGGCCATGGTGACCTATACAAAGCCCCAACAAAGGAAGAAAGAAGAAAGCGAGCAGCTAAGAGGATAGAGAGATAAGATCAAGTTTATTTATCTTAGATTTGAAAGATGGCAAGTTGTAGGACTCAGGAAAGCAAGAAGAGGGCAAGACGTTCCATAAGTTGCATGTTCTTGGGATGAATGATGATTTGTGAGATAGAGTTCGTGGATTAGGCAGTGAAGCGAAAGTATTTTGTCTCTTCTATGCAGTATCGAGATTTTGTACATCAAGCATTCATTCAAAGTTAGATATCAATCATAGTATTTATACTACCTCTCTCAGCACTGAACTAAAAGAATTAATACGAGAACTGGGACTATTCCCATTCAGCTTTGAAATCTCCAGGCCACTTTCAATGACTGTCATTTTTGCCAAAGTGGATGCTTTAGCAATGGTCGTGTAAAAAGTATAGCGATCTCTTTCTAGGTATGGACGTAGATGAAGAGTCCGATCAACATACAGAATCATCGAATGGCAACGTAAATGGCGTCGCTGTAAACGGCGACTCCGACGCGAAGGAGCAGAGCCAGCAGCAACAACAGCAAAAAAGAAAATTGAAACTCAAATACGAGCAGTACAGAGTAATTGCCAATTCGATCGTTTCTTACATGAGACAAGAAGAAGAAAGAGATGGTATGTATGTTCGCTCGGTCTGTGATCTGTTTGCTCTGTATTGCTAAGACGACTGCGCAAGATCTCTAGCGTGTTGATGTCATAGCTGCCAACAAGGGTTACAGCGATGTATTGGAGTCCTTTGGCAAAAAAGTGATTACCTAAACATGTTGATGCTATTTAGCTAGCTTAAGTGGTTGGCATTTATGGAACGTCTTGCCTTCCTCTTGCTTTCCTGAATCTTACAACTTGCCATCTTTCAAATCCAGGAACAATAAACCTGATCTGATCCCTCTCTCCTCTTAGCCTTTCGCTTTCTTCTTTCTTGAGGCATTGTATAGGCCACCATGGCCTTTCCCCAACATAACTCACTAAAAAAAATTTATTGACGACTTCTATTCAAAACACGCTAGTAGAGTTGATCTTTTTCATGTTCACTTAAGAGATTATTCTAATGCACTACTCAGTTAAACCATAAAAAGCGTCTTGCCTTGGAGCTGGTATGCAACACCATGCCCTAGATGCCTAGAAGATAATACGCAGCCTGCTAAAGTACGCCCGTTTCAATTGATTTTGGCGTGGATTTTCAAAATATATACAATATCATTTTAGAGGAAACTGCTACCCGAAAGACCGATGTGGTAAACTGGTACTTAAAAGAGCATGAAAGTGAAATAGACTCCGAAGCAGAACTGGAAGAACAGACGTTCTTGATCAACAGAGTCCTGGACAAGTTGATTCACAGTGTAAGCCAAATTTCCTACCGATTCAAGCAAACAGAGAATTTTCGTCGCCCATGCGATTGCATTTGCTTTAGTAAATTGATTTTAGTTTCCAGTTGTGTTCTATCTTCAGAACTATTCTCATCATCCCCGAATGCAGTAGCGCAAAGCTCCTCACGCCCATAGATCAATTCACAAGGAATTGTCTCCTTTCTCATCCTGTCATGCTTCATGCATTTACCGCAAGTGACTTTCACGCGCATTGCTGTCACCAACGACGGCAATAGATTTTCCGTAGACACTAGTCCTCATTCGCAAACAGCTACATCCACGAACATTTCTATGCAAAATCTCACTATTGCCATCACGTTTCAGAGGTTGGGCTATGTAGAGTATGATCGGAGAAATCTGAACAGGTTTTTGAATCACCTTGGAAAAGTTCCGTACGCGTCGAGTTTTTTTTTCACAGTTCTGCTATCTCAGTTGCCATTTATTTTTTTCCTAGGATGGTGTACTGCTCGCCCTGAAAGAGCCCTTGAAAGTATCCGATGAAGAGGCAGTACCCGCTGCCGATGACGAAGATCCTTACCTGGTTGTGCATCCAAACTATGTCATCGAATAGAACTAACACGGTTTTTTATTTATATATATTTTTGTAAAGTAGAATCGCATGTCCGGGACAGAAATTTTGATAATGCTGGCCAGTCGCCGTTGTCCATGTGTCTAGCGTATTTCCTGCATACCAAAGTTACCATAGCTATTGACTGCCATCATTCATTCGTTCATTACTACCAAAGTTGTTTTTCTTTATTAAGATTTATTTCACCTCTCCTTTTGGCCACCGTTCATTGATTTGGAGAATCACACGGTGAAATAACCACTTGCACGAATTCAACATAACAAATATTAAGGAAACCAGACAATACAATTGAGTTAGATTGTCATCGCTATCCATGGCGACATCGTTCGTGAATCGCAAAATGAAAATGCACGTGACCAGAGTCGAATTAGTCACACCATGTGACCATTCAGGAAAAGCGCTCGTAATTCATGCTTGTAATTTGTCCATGTGTTCTCCGCAGCGTAAACGTTAAATCCCAAGCCCCTACGCGTAGTCCTTGGAGTGCGTATAACATCTTACTTCAATGCAACGATGCCCCAAATCTCACCCAAGGCCAATCACTGTAAACCTAATACATTGAACTAGGAAGACTGAATTCATGGGAAATGCTGTCAATGTTTCAGGGAGTAGTCGGCAAAGTGGTTAGAGAAAGTCCCATTCCTGTGTGTCATCTATCCGTCCACCAAGCAGTAAATTGGTACCAGGCGTAAAGCTGTAAACTTGACTTGATCTTCCTCTCCTCTTAACCTGTCACTTTCGTCCATTGTTGGGGCTTTGGATAGGGTCTCGTGCTTTTTGGCTCCGGTTGATGTGAGGCCATTCAGCTTGGTGCCAGAATTTATGAACCCTATGAATTTTTTTTCGGAACCATATTGTTTTTTATACAATATTTACAAGATTCTCAAGCACATGCGCAAGCGATACTCACTTATTGATCTCAAGTAAGTTTATAAGAATACTTCACGCTGTTATCGCGCCTTAGCGATAGAGTAACGATCGCGGTACATCTAATTTTTACCGAATTATCCCTTCATTCAAATGGCTACAAATATTGAAACTAAAAAGGACAAGCCAAAATTTGCACACCATTGATTTCTTTACGTGTTTGACAAGCTGAGCAGGCGAGATAACTCGATGAAATTTTGGAGTTGTGAAAAGAAGAATGAGTGTTCAGCCCGGTTACACACTCGAAATAATGACGCAATCAAAGGACTCAATGACGTCAACTCGCACGGCGTATCAGCAGCAAGAGTGGAAATCGCTTCGGTGCAAACATCTTTAAGGAGGAAAGCTATCGAGACACAAGAACAGCCTTCAGCCATGGTAAATTCCTGTACCGAAAATGCGTCGTCTCAAGCATCCTTTCCAAGAGTCGATGCGATGCGGCAAAGCCATAAACTCCTAAAGTATATACGAGCGAATGAACGCATTCTCGTAATCGTACAACAGTTTGATGAGCGTGATCCGTTGGAGTATTCATGTGGTTTAGCGCATAATTACGAGTTCCAATAGTTTTTCGCGATGTAAATTAATTCAACTAAGTAAATTTATTCTCTTTCTATGTTCTTCGAACATGTTTATTTCATTGCAAAACCTCATACCTTCTTGCGCCAAAGTGAACGGCGCCCAACTGCACCCTTCCGTTTGTATAGGCCACTATGGACTTTCTCCAACAACTCACTTAAAAAAATTATGGGGCAACGTGGGACGAGGGAAAGAGCTGGCCACCCGGCTTCACAATGCCGGGGCTTAGCATGGCACCCTCTACTCTCTAACAAGCAAGGTGCTCACGGACAAATTTGTTACACGCAAGTTAGAGAGAAAGGAGCGAAGAGAGAGGCAATGCGTCCTAGAGTTGATCAACATAAGATTGAATCAATCAAATCCCCACCAAATGATATAGTCCACATGACACGATCACCAGATGCAGTGATGAGGCATAGTTACCGACATATATCACGTGACGGATACTGCACAAAACGTCGACATTTATTTATTCATTTGTTATAAAACATATGATAACAAACTAAAAAGCTCATCTTTGCGGAAAACATTCTGAGGAGTCCAAACTTTTTTGACGTTAGGTTGGAGTGATCTGAATTCTTAAGTCTGGTTTCCATGTTACAAACATTTCGTAGTTGGCGACGAGTAAGCTTTTAATCACGCCAATATCGTCGCCGATTAGGAAAAATTATACCGAAACTCGACTTTATTATGCATACCTTGGTAGGATTTTTACTCAGTTATTCACACAATAAAAGTGATCAGATGAAGGCAAGTGATGCTACACTAGCTACTGACAACCTTCAAAAAATGGATCAGGAACTTGCGATCCAACAAAACAGGAAGAAATCCCTTCGCTTTGAGTGCAGTACAAAACTAAGATAGAAGCAGTTTTGATTCCAATTGTTTCATCAAGACAATGAATTTTCGATATTTACATTTGTTTATTCAATGCAACTCAAATGTACCGGACAAATAAAGGGAAAATTAGCTTTTCAATTTTTTTGGTACATCCCAAAGAAACTACGCAATATTCTACACTAATCTGACTTATTTTCCCCACAGCAGTCATTTGGTGGAGGGTTTGTTGACACAGAGATTATAGCAAACCTCTACTACGTAGAGGACCCTGCATTTAAAGAATGTTCGTTCACATTTCTCTCCACCCACTTAATACCCTCCAACCACGTAATGCGCAAGAAGAAAAGTGCCGTGATGGAACTGGCCACCCTACCTCACCATGCCGGGGCTTAGGATGGTACCTCTCTAACGAGGTGCTCGCAAACGTTCGGTTCGAGTAGGGAACTCAATTTTAGCTTTATTGTAGATCCGTTTTTTGGAACTATTTAGCAACCACTAAATCTAAACGCTTAAAAGAAAATCACGTCAAGATGGAAAATAAAAGACCCATGTAACGAATTCATTAAAAGCTTGAAGATGCCGTGTGAATTTTCACAGTTTGTGTGTAGAATGACATTGAGTAACACATTTCGAAGGCTCAATAACAAGAGTAGATAATATTTTTACAATGGGAGGGCTCCCGTGTTAAAGATATGTACATTGTGATTTGAAAGGCATATTTAGGGTCTGATCATATACATGCAAGACTACTCTAATCCTTCCGGCAACTATTGTCACCTCTGTCTAATTTGAACTCCTAACAAAATCCTCTTTAATTCGAATCTCTGTGATTCGAAATTTTTGTAATTCGAACGTTTTCACGATCCCCAAGAGAGTTCGAAATAGACAGTTGACTGCATATTGTTTGCAAGTTGTTGCATAACTCCAGGTACGCTGGGAAGGAGACCGAAATGAATCCTCTCTGGTGCACACTTCTCGTGTGAGATTTCATATCAAATTGTCTGTTTTCGCGTCATTCTTACCTCACTGGACTGAACGCAAGCAACCAACACGAACGTTACATAAATCAAGCTGAAACTCTTTGTTATTTTCATATTTCTTATACCTGGGGCAAAAACACAACACAAATGCTGACGCTTAATGAACGAACACGTCGAATGGTAAAATCTACACCACGTGTCTGTGCTTGAAAAGCACCAATCGTCGATACCACAAAGGGGCAGTTACTAATACAGTCTCATGCAGAAGCACTCGGCCCATGTTGTATCTTTAGATCACGCAATTCATCCTGCATGCGTCACAGCAGACATCTCCAACTGAAAATCCCCTGGTTATTCGTCGATTGGTGTGAAATGCTAAAAAAGATGATTCTGAAGTCAGACCTTAGTTTTTTTGGATGCATTCATTGTAATCATAGGTGTGCTAACACAAACTCAATCAATAAAAAGACATTGGGAGAAAACTCCAGTTTCATTCTTTCCGGTATGTGGGAATACGAATGGATTCATTTGCAAAACCGATATCACACAGTAAGAGGCAATGATGAACAAAGGGATTTCTAACAATACCGGGGAAGTTACTGGGAGACTCAAAGCCTTCATCAGTTGTAGGCAGGTGACCAACTAAAATAATTTCCCCTATATTTTGCTTAACACACCCCTCCACTCTATTACACTATTCATCCGTTTCCAAATGCCATGTGCAATTCAAATGGCTTTGTATGTTCTGAATGTGCCAAGTTTGATCGTGGTCGCTTTCAGTCTGTTACTCTGCTCAAATATTTCACTTTATTGGGAGGTCCACAGCTTAAAAGTTACGAAACTTGCAACGTTAGTTCAGCTCAGGGTGCTACGATGAAAACTTTTGGATTGTAAGTAACAGCTATGACCAGACATTCAATATTTGACGGATTCCTGATAAATACCTGTCGTTTTTTAATATAATGTAGTATTTATGTTTAACGTAAGCAATTTTTATCTTTCTGGGCTTCATGTAAGGCAATTGGGCAGTCACAGTCTTCTGCTGTCTATGGTATCGTCTTAGTATTGCTGTAAAGTAGCTTTAGGCATTGGACTGTATCAATTTTATTGCAATAAAAGATTGTGTAACAATCAACAGAGAAACTGGAAAGATTTTACTGTTACTAAGAATTTCAAAAAACCATGACTTACGTAGCAATCACAATTGGTCATTTTTTTTGCAATTGGATTATGACAGTCTCTTGTCTCAATTTTTCGGCTCCTGAGCCTCGTAGCGAGTTCTAAGTACTTCGTGTAGAAAGCTACTTCTGCATCAAGTAGCTCTATACTGCAGCTTCTTGTAGCATGTCTATGGCCATTACGCAATTTCGAGGAGAACGGCTTGAACGCACTACCATTTATGGAGTAGGTTCCGTTACATTTTTCATTGCTCGGAGCTACAGGTCCGCGATTTAAAGCCTCTAGCGATGATTTCTTCAATGCATTGTCAATGATCTCGTTAGCAGGGCACACGGAGCCTCGGCCACTGCTCAAAGTTCTGTTCGTGTCTTCCAGTGAGACATAACCGCTTGACGCGTCGCTTTGTGACGATGTTCTAGAGTCGATAGAGCTCACCAAGCGATGACCCGCGTAGAGTTTATCAATGGCCTGCGAGGCAACAGTGGATGGATTGGAAGCACTGACACTGGAGGCCTTGACTCTTTGCTCGTTGCGGTTCATTCGCACCGCCGCAGTTGAGTATACGACACTGGTAGCATTTTCAGGACCTTTTCCTATCACGTTTTCATTGGCTGTGACTGGATTAGGCAAAGATGAGAGATAATTAACGAGTGAATCACTGCTATATAAAAGTGCCTTCACGTAGCATACTGGTGTTTTCGTGTCAGATGTAACTGAATGCAAGCAAGGTGCTCGTCGTTCATTCACAGAATCCGTAACGGTGCTAGCAAGACTACTAGAGGAACTTCTCGTCTCTCCATTACGTGCTGAGGGGTTGCTGCAATCAGATGAAGTGTTTCTTATGCTGGATACGGGTAGTCCTGTCAGATTATGCGTGTATGCAGATACTCTTCTCATGTCTTCTTCTATACTCCATCTGTTTATATCATCCATAACTTTCAATATACCATTGGAAAGGTCGAACCGGGCCTTTAGCTCTGCGGGATTCAAATGTAAGCCCTCGCATTTGTGGCCCCCAAGAATACGCTCCGTAATCAGTTGGAAATCAGACTTCCCTATGTCCACAGTCTCGACGTTTGACATCGAAGAAGTCGATGAAGTAGGTACTGTTTCCGTTACACTCGACGACGCAATGACTGTAGATGAATCGAAGGTTTGGCCCAAAGTGTTTTCTAGCTCAGCCTTCTGCCTTTTTCTCTCCTCCTCCTTGGCGTGTGGTGTGCGCGCCCAGGTCCTCCGTGCTGCAGGGCAATTAGGCACAAGCTTGAGTGTACTTAGGTCAACGAGCGGGGTCGAATCCATCTTTTCTGGATTCAACCAAGCTAATAAGCTGTCCATCGGTGACACAAGCGGTACACTTGTAACATCGGCTTGGTCTTTGGCTTCATCGGGTGTGGTGCTCCAATCTTCTGTTTCAATGGTTGTTCTCGTGCTAGGTGCAGAGATGAAGGGCTTTGGAATCGTTTTCAGTTTGGCATCATCAACTGCATGTTTATGAAATCTGGATTCAATGGTTCTTCGGGTTGAAGGTGCTACAGTGGATGCAATATCACCCGGAGTGGTTAAACGAGACTCGAAAATATTTTTCACTTCAAAACTTTTCAATCGACTGGACTCCCCTGAGATTTTCGTATCTTGCTCCTTGTTTGAAACAGCCGAACAGTTCTATAAAAAGAGTAATATTCTAACATTCAAAAATCTGCATCGAAAAACATCTTTTAAGTGGTTGTATTTATCAGCAAATCACATAATCATTAAAACATGTGTTAAGCTACTATGCGAAGCGAAATTAGTGTATTGGCGTCGTTGTTTACACAAACGAGTAAGAAAAGAGCATCCGTCCCTGTTGGATCAACAAGAATATCTAAACAAAGGAAGGCTCGGTAAGAATTCGAATAGATGCAGTAAATTGCTAGAATAGAAAGAATCCCAGGATAGCATTCGAATCACATACGACCAAGTATGTTTCCCTGTAGGGTAACCAAGTCTTTGTGCTTTACCCTGAAGACTCCATGAATATGAAAAACTCTGAACTTATACCTAAAGGTATCGCACTGCTTTGAAAAGCAGTAGCCGCCATTTTGCAGATGCTGAAAAATTGAATACACTAAAGTTGTTTTGCAGTGCAGCAGCGGATAATTTTATAAACAGAACGACCAAACGTGCCATGAGAATAATTCATAACAATGATAACGCACTCTTGCAAAAAACGGAACTTTGATAATTTACAAGAGAAACTTTCAAAAACTAATGATCGTTAACACACAAGACGATCAGCCACTTAAATCCTCCATATATGTGGGCTTTCTTCACTAAGAAAGTGATCAATATGATTTTAGAATTAACCTACTTTGCGAGCTTCCGCCAGCCAAATCACCGAGATTTGGTACAAACTAATTGAAATTCAGAGAAAGTCTTCTCTGGAATAGCTTCAGTGATGGAATTAAAACTGCACAGAGCTTGGCCATATCGAAACAAAAATCATATCCTAGAAACCACTCGCTGCACGTGGAACATTTGCAAATGCTAATTATTGCTGTATTTATTTTACCTTGCTTTACCCTACCTTAATTTATGTAAATTAAATGGTTTGATAATTTAGTTTTGCTTAATGTGCTGGCTCTAATTAGTTAATGTAACTATTGTATACTTGTACCGACAGTAAATGAATTTACGACAAGATACGATATGAAAGCGGTCGGAAGATAGGCAGCCACTTCCCGTGATCCGAGAGAGAACTCATTTTTGTGTTGTGAAGTAGAGTTGAGTACTGTTCATGGATGAATCGCAATATTCAGATCTTAAGCAAGACTGTAGTTCCTTTTTAGAAGCTGACAGCACTTTGCGCCGCCACATTGTATCAAACGATGGATAGAAAAGCAACCTACCTCGGCATCGAAATTGAGTTGCTTGTGAGCCTCGGATTTTCCCCTTTCCAGTACATCAGCCCAGCGGACTGACTTTTTATTCTTAACAGACGAGCTAATCTCATGCAAGCGATCTGTTCCTAGTCTTTGAGCCGATTTTGAAATCAAAGTATCGTTCTGTAATGTCAAAGGGGTATTCAGCTTACGCTGGGTCTTTCCATCAGCGCAATTTTCATCGTTCCCTTTCACCGCCGAACTATTTTTAAAAGGCAAAGGCTTCTTTGGTGCAATTCTTGCAACCCAGTCTCTTAGTGGTGTCCTATTCTTCATTTCTTTGGTAGCAGATAATTCTGTGAGTGTTCGGGAAGGGGATTTTCTCCCACTGAATCTTTGACTTGCGCTCCATTGCTGCTTCTTCCTTGGAGAAATGTAATTGAATTCGCATAGCAGTCCGGGCAATTTTGGTTTCGGCCTTCCTGCTGGCACGCCATTGTCTGTTTCAGGATGGCAGTCTGATGGCATTGGTACTGGGTCAGTTGGGCTTTGGTTCAAAATCTTGCAGGTAGAGTCCGAGATTGGGGTATTTACAGCCTTAATACAATGCTGGGCTTTCTCGATTTCTTGCTTGTATCTTGTTTTCCTATCTCCATCTAGACCAGGCCGAGCGTTGATTATCACCGATAATCTTTGCTCGAAGGTAAGCTTCTTGAGTGCATCGTTCTTTCTCTGCACACTCCTCCTTTCCTACGGCAAGAAATCGTACACACCTTATATCAATGCAATATTTCTCCATTTCATGGATAAATTAGCTGAAATGCGCCTACCAAGTGACGCCAAAAGTAATTTCTATGCATGTGAAGCTAGTTACTACCGTCAAGTCGGGGGAAATAATTTCTAGTAGCATAGCCGAGCATGGTTCTGGTTTTGACTTAATTGGCCAGTTATTGCTCGTCGAGAAGAAACCAATGAAATGGCTAAAATAAAGAAAACCATTTTCAGTCAGGCAGACTTCTCCAACAAAAACAACTTCTTGCTACCGTCAAAGGAGCTCTGGCGAATGTCCTACAGATGAAATCTTTTGCAAATGCATGAACCGTCTTAAACGTAAATAGGACACGCGCCTGTTTTCAGTTAAAAGGAGAATAGTACTTCATCGACAACTACTAATTAACTATGGCCTGTGGGAAAACGACTTCAAAGGATATCCAAACGACGTGCTAAAATGGTTTGCTTGTGATTTCTATTGCCTCAACTCGATAGTTTACTCCAGCGGAGAGTCGGTCAATCAACTACCCTAATTTGCGAAGACGTGCTCAAGCACTGATGTTTTTTGAGCGATACCATTCTTTTACGCAACCCTGCTAATTGATTTGCGCACGATAGATTTTGAAAAGGTAGTAAGGCTATTTAAGGCTTATCATTACGTGATGTTTTGCAACGTAGTGGACAGCAGAAAGCTAAAAACGTTGATATAAACCAATACAGTCACAAAAAACGGACTTAAAAGAGCCCAGATATCAAAGATAAGCTTACGAGACAAGCAATGTCACTAGGCGTGTCCCAAAACAGCCCCCTTCCCCATAACAAAGGATATGTCATGCGTATCCCTTATCAATAGCACTTGTTTGGATTAAAACGATTTCAACGACGGTGCTAATAAAGGCAAAAAGAAGGCACGTTTCCGCGTTTCTTTTAGGTAGAGCATGGCAAGGGCTCCGTTCAATTTTAGCCCCCCTCCCCCCATATAAGATATGTCTAATCAATTTGCAACTCTTATGGCTCTTCACCATTTCAAAACTTTTGGCATTCAAGTTCGAGTCTTTTCCTGTCCATGATAACACCCACCAATAATTACATCTGCACGTTTACCCCCACCCCCAGGAAATAGCTTGACCTCGTTACAAAAAATAACAAACATTTCAATAGTCAATCAATCAAAATAAAAGTTCACTGCTGCCCCAGCCCCCCCCCCAACAGAAGGAAAAAGGGTGCTTTTTTGTCTTCTCCTATTCCGTATAATGAACTCTCCGTAAATGATTCGCAAGCTGTAAAACCCATTGAGAGAAATGCCAACAACCCCTGTTCCCCTCTTTGAAATAATCAAGGGACCACAAGACATTGGTTGCAGAAAAAGTGAGAACTTGTGCCATTTTCTAAAAGCTAGAGTTTTACCTTAGCGGTGCAGCGTTTTATCGACATCTCCAGCATTCCCATTCTGTTTCCTATGTACGTGTGTCTTACGAATTCCGTTCACTCCCTCTACTTGTCGAGCTTCCATGCGTAGCTGGAACTGCATACGTTGCAATGTTGATTTATACTGGACACCAAAATAACCCGGGTGGTCCCCTTCCCGTGGAATCTCCTTCTTGACAAGTTGTGATGCAAGGCTAACAACACAGGGATCAATACCCAACAAGAAACGTGCTTTGCAATGCCAGCCACGGTTATTGATGCAAATGGACCTTTCTAATTTCTATCTACTATAAGAGAAGCGTATTTCGAAATGCCTTTATCGATTTTCAAATGGATACCTGGGAACGGATTTCGGAAATTCTACTATTGCTTGAAAGCAGGTGTGCCTTAGAGAAATGAAGCTTCTCAAACGATTCAAGAAATGTTATTTCCTGCTCCGTCGATCCGAAAACTTGGTTAAATGATCGAGGAAAGATTCACGTTTAGAAAAAATTAGAGATAAACTCGAAATGTAAGGCAATTTTTATGGTATAGCAAGTTGAGCGCCCTGTGCGAACAAAAGGGAAGTTACGTCAAAGATAATTCCCGCATAGATGGATGTGCCAGGGCAGGATAAACAACTTTCGCATGGATGAGTAGTGTTCAGTGACGTAGCAGCGAGCAGGTATAAACTTGTACCATTCGAGATGGAGAAAACTAACCTGGTAAACATTATATGGCTTGCTTCGTTGCATTCCATTAAAAACGATTCGCCTGATAGGCCCGGTAGCTCTAGGTTTCTTGCTTTGAATGCCGTGGTCTATAGAAATGGAGCGAAGAATGTGAAAATTGAAACTAACCAGTTCGGGACAGACTAAAGGGAGAGAGAAAAACAAAGAGAGATGGATTCCTTTAAATCACTAGAAAATATTTGGTCCCGAATATTTGCCAGTCTATGAGTTGACAGTTGATGATATTCAATTAGCAGTCTTCCCCCACGCTATGGAGGCGGCTAATTTTCTGTCATATTCTCAAATGGAAAACGGAGTTGTTGGTATGCCTTCGGAATACGACGCATAGCATGTTAGATTCAGGACCTCCGAGCTTTCTTAGGAAATTTTGATATTGTATGAGCTGGTTTCCCTAGCCGTCCAGGATTAATAATAATGATATAATAAAGACCATATTTATACAGGAAAACTTGTTCAGCAAAATGAATTTGCTGCTATCAACAAAGGACATTCGAATTTGAAGTCACAGCCCCTTCATTGAATCCTCACACTCTAACAATACACTGCAGCACCGTTAAAGACATGATATTCAACCTTTAAAAACTTGGCTTAGATTTTTCTCCCGTGCAATTCAAATTCATCATATGATTCTAGACACGGCCACACAACTCTTGGTCCCTCCGTTCTAGGAACCCGTTTAGATTACGTCATTTTTTGCATTTATAGGTGCAGTATTTTTGTAAACAATGGAAGACCTGCGTTTAGCCAATCAAAAGTTACCAACGTTGGGCGCAACAAGCATGGTCATTCCCAAGGTTGAAAGAGAACAGGCCTAAGTTCCACGGAATGACTTTTATCTGACAGATGGAACCTTCAACTTGACACATACCAGTATATTGTGACTCCAGACCAGTTGAATCGGATATTTGAAAGACAATTTTACTCGCTGAAGAATTGTTTTTATTTGCACTTGCAAGTCTTTGCTTGTTTGTGGATAACGTAGATTTCTTGGAGGTAAAGAATGGATGCTCTGGGGTAGCCGCTACTTTCATGTCCCTGATTTTTTGCAATCCTGGAAAAAGGCCCCCAGCGTGAAATGACGCGCGGGTTGTTGTTTTTTCTCCAAGAACTATTTTGCGGCTAGAAAATCAACGGCATAATTCGTAAACTTGAAGTTTCTTTAATAGGCATGGCTGCCATTTTGTGGGGCGTAAAAGGGGAAGCGTCTCGGAGACAATTTCAAAACATGTTGAGAATAAAGGCAGCTTTGTTTCTCGATACGTCATTCGGTCCTGTATATGGGTTGGTATCATGTCGCACTTGAATTGTAACCACACATGTAAATGTTGTCACTATACCCATTAAAATGGAAGGGCGCCATATACTGATAGGTTATCCTGTCAAAATATTCGCAAATTATGATTATTAGCATTATAAAGCTTGACATATACTTTGGAAGAAGAGACTAGCTAGTAGCTAGATGTGGTTACATCGAGAGCAGGGGTCTCAAACTCTCGGCCTGCAAGATGATAACTTTTGGCCCACGTCTTAGAATAAAAGTGGAGGTATTTGAGAGCATTGGGTGTTTTTATAAGAGTTAGGCCTGTACATCGAAGGTCGGATAATCGGTATTCGATTATCTAATGAATATTTGAATAGCAATGAAGCGAAACGATTATTCGCTGATTATTCGGATTGAATAATCAGTCGACTTGTTGGAACTGTTCGTGCCGCCCCCCTAACCGCGCTCCTATTTGCCGAATAACCGAATATTCGTTAAATTTACAACCGAATATTCAAATAATCAGAACCTTTGATTTGGACAGCCCTAATCAGAGCCTTTCTTGCAGAAAACCCGATGCGACCCACCCCCACCCAGACTCTGCCTCCCGGTAGCAGCCCCCAGGTAAATTGAGTTTGAGATCCCTGATCTAGAGGAATGGAGCCGTAACACTTGTCGATGTCACTGCTGTCGCAGTGTCGTAAAATCTATCAACGGATGACAGATAAGGAGCACGATACAATTTACCACCGGATACCTGTTCGGAACGGAAATGGTATTTCTCTCTGGTTTTCCAGCCTAAAAATGAATAAATTTATTTCAACTTTAGCACTGAAACGCGCCACCAGATCGGGTGCAAAATTCATTCCTAGCAATCTGCTTCAACATGCAAGTAACTGAAAAGAAATTTCATGATAACGGAATTTCTAAAAGAGGTATGTAATATTTTATATCAATTTGCTCTGCTCACCCCCAGCCAATGGGCAATGCAAATTTTGGACCCCCTGGTTGTACCTTCCTCTTAAGTAAGAACGCCTTGTGCAACGCAATTACCTGTTTGGCTTTGTAACACATGCGTCTCTTTCCATCACTAACTGACGTAACTAATAATACATCAGATAAAGAGATGATCTACAGAATAATTACAGGTAAAAAGTTCAATGAAGCTCTTACAACAATTGGTGAAGCACCATCGATTATACTCTGAAAGGCAGCTGCATCAATTTGAAAATCTTCCTTCTCACAATTGGTTAACACCTTCCTGTAGTCATTTCCAGAGACGGTGCTTCTTCCATTCTATAAACCAAAGAAAGAATCACAGATGAAGGGGATTTAAGAAAGCAGAATGCTTGGATACATCCTGACAAGTGGTCTGAATAGTAAGATTTATTTTTCTGTTTGGTTGTCCAAATCAGTTTTACTGCAGATTAAGACTAGAATAAGGAACAATTTTCACTTGGAAGTGCAGGTAGCATTCAAGTAAGCTACAATTCGTCAAATAACCTGAATAGCAATTACATACTGAAACTTTTATTCTTTAAGCAAACTTCCTATAGAAATCCAGCCTGGCTTTAGGATTTCCTTTTGATTGATACAACAACCAATTTAGTGCAAACAGAGAAATTATGGATGACCTCCACATTGCCTGTTTAGAAGGTCTCCAGTTACATTCCCTTCTGGAATTTGTAAATGTATCAAAAAGCGATAGGAATAACCTGCCAGATGAAAAATACTTTGCAAGGAGAACACAGTAGATATTGTTAGAGAAAATGTTGGAGAGAATGGAAGGGAAATTGCAAGGCATAAGATGAGAGAGAAACTGCACAGAGAAAAAGAGATTTCAAGAGAAATCTCAAGGGAGAAAGCCAGAAAGAATCACTAACCTGAGTAGATGTTTTCTTTTGTGGAGCTTGCTGTATGGTTGTCTGGCTTTTAGATGCTTTGCTATGAAAGATGATGGAATGTTCCAGTTATTGACAGCAAAAACACCATTGAAGGCTAATTTATTTTTATCATGCCTATTATCAATTCATCAATTTATTTCATTGTCTATGTATTCAGCTTACTATGGTAAGTGGGCCACTATCTATTACCATAAATTGCAATAAAATCACTAGCATCCAATTATGTACAAAGTAAAGCTTAATACAAGAATGCGGTAAGATACTGCCTCAACAGAATAACTAATGTTAGGAACTTGTGGACAAAATTCATGAAACTTATTCAATGTTTATATAGAAAAAAATGTCATTGTATCTGTGTACTATGTCATAAATATATAGATATGTAATTAGGCATTTCTAGTGTAAAGGATGTTGCAAATTTTACCACTTATTTTCAGAGAGACCTTTTGAAAGGTTCTTTACAGGACCTGTAAGGAATGATAGAAATTCATCAAACTGGCAATATCTATGTTTTGATTGTGGATGAATAGTAGATATATTCTATGGTTCCTGTACCAGTGAACAGTGTTAGCAAAATTGATAGAGGTTATTATAAACCTTCAGGCTAATTCTTTACTTTCTTGGCTTGAAACTAGATGAAAATTTGATCTAATGCATTGCCCAGTTCTTGCCACCAAATAGGGCACGTTTTTTAATCTAAAAGTTGGTCAAAGATGAGTTCCATAATTGGTGCAAGGTTTGTGGAGCACCTTTCTAGAGAGTTCCATCTTCAGCAAAAGCTTTGTGAGCTAGGATGATCTGATATGATTACTTCCGTTTCTTGTCACATTTATATCAAGCTTTTTACTAGGCATTAACACACTGCTTGTTGGACAGGTAGACGACATCCATGTATGGAATCAAGTCAAGTACCTTCAGCACAGTACAGATAACTTCTAACCAAAGGACAAACTACCTCTACAATTCCATACATACACATGCATGCATATACATACATACACACATATAACCTTTAATGTTGTAAGCACTACTGTGCTTGCTCATTAATCAAATTCAAAAAATCTTCATTCATTTGATTAGAGGTGGCTCTAGAGAAGCGGTTTTGAGTGGGATCAGTTGTGAAAAAAAACTAACATGGTAGGATCTACAAGTTGAAACGCAAAACCAGGAACTTTGAAATGTCAAAAACAAATCTACTGTATAGATTCCTGTGAATGATAACAAGCCTTTTCCTGCCTTCAATAGCCCTAAGTTTTTTGATAAAATGACTCTTCACAATCCATCTCTTTAGCATTTTTCTTTTTATTGCAATGTTTTGCTTTCTTCTAACACTCCCATTGCTATATATTACAACTTAACCAGCAATTCGGATGACTTTTATGTCGATAGATGTGCAACATTTTCCAACAAAATTCAGAGAGCTAGGCGTTGTTTTCAATCAAGCTTTGGCATATCAGTCTTAGTTTAAGGCATCACCACGCGAATTTCTAAATGAAGAACGGTTCTATAATACCAAACAAAGTCATACGAACCAGGAATCTTTGTAGCTTTTGAACCATTTCCTTTAATTGGTCTGTTTTCTTTCCCATAACTTAAAAGAAGCAATCAAAATGACGTTTAACCAAATTATCAATGAAAGATCTATAATGGAGAAATTATCGTGATATAGAAAGAGCAGCACTATTTGCAAAAACCCTGATATAGGTTACAAGTATTTTTGGGATAAAATCAAGAGTTATCATCATACCTGCACTAAAACAAGTGCTACTCCAACATATTCAAATAATCAGAACAGGCGAGCTCATTTTCGATTTTTTCGACTGAAGTTTCAGGCTCGTGATAATAATGAAGGAATATTGTTTGATGCAGTTTAAAAATTGTATCACTAAGGTTTCCTGTATCATGCCGATTACATGAACATATTCACTTAGCTGCTGAAGAATTTGCATCAGATTGTAGGAAAGTGACGAGATTTTGACAAAATTCCCTTCGATCGCTGGTCTGCTATGCAGTGTCAACGAACAGCTGATTCTGAGACGTAGGCCTACCGAACGTTACGTACGAGAAACATTTGCTGAAGATGGACATTACCTCGTCTTTTTAGGCGTCATCCTTGCCTTAGCAGCAACATCTTTCTGTCTCCTTGAAGGTCTCTCAGCTGACACAAATGTTGGCAACATATTTCACAAATTCAAACTCTTTGCGTGGATCTGTGGCACATTGCTGATTGACTGTTGTGCTTTAGCGCATTTCAAATTACGAACCGCTTTGGCACCAGCCAATAAGCGACGACGGGCTTTGTTAACTATCTGCGGGACAACCTCGTTACCAAAACAAACGCAATTCAAAAAATTGGAGGGAATATTTTGAATCACATGGTAGCTGAGGCAGTCATGAAATGATAACAAACCAAAGGTTAAGTCGCTCTTTTACATTTCATCTTCATATGAGATGAGGAGGGTGTCCCTTCAGCATACGCCAATTCAGAAGGGGCCCTCAATTTTATTTACAATATCCAGTAATTTTTTTTAGTAAATTGTGTCGAGGAAAGGCCATGGTGGCCTATACAAAGCCCCAACAATTGAAATAAGAAGAAAGTGAATGGCTAAGAGGAGAGCGAGATCAGCCCAAGTTTATTGATCCTAGATTTGAAAGATGGTATGTTTTAGGATTCGGGAAGGGAAGAAGACATTCCATAGATTTCACGTTCTTGGGAGGAATGATGATTTGTGGGATAGAATTCGTGGATTAGGCAGTGAGACTTGGAAAGGGTGTGGGCGTGTTACTGTCGAACAAACAACGATCTCCAAGCCTTGAATATCGGAAGCAGCTCAGACTGCATTGAAAGAATTCGTCCAATTAACTCCAAAGAATTATAGTCATAAAAGCACACTATCCGTTTACGAAGTTTTTCATTAGAAATACGGAACAAACATTTCAATCTATTCGTGGCAAAAATTCCACCCGCTAAACCCAGATTTTTAAAAAAGTTGGTTGGCAACATTTCTAGAAGCCACAATATCGAAGCAAGAACATAGAAAGCACTGAGATAAATCCAAAATCTCTAATCAAAAATACATTATATTTACATCAATTGATTAGATTGGCTTGACTTTTTCTGATGGCGTTTCAACTCATCGAAACAAAGCGGATTCAATAAACTATATTTTATCCCTCTCCCCTCTTAGCTTTTAACTCTCCTCCTTTGCTCGGAGTCTGTATATGCCAACGTGGCTTTTCCCCAACATAACTCAATGAAAAATAGTGTTATTTTTGGAACAAAACACCATACAAAATTTTGCGTCAAAATCTTGAATACGTTTTATCATTCTGTGCGTGAAGCGAGCAGTTTTTATAGCTATGACATCACATGGCATCTGGCAAGAACTTTGAATACCGTGATTTAATCGGTTCTGATTAAATCTACATCGAACATGCTACTTAACATCACTGCAAAGTGGACTGCGGAGGGGCCTCCTCTCGAGAATGCAATCCTCTAATCGTGGCGTGGCCGAGTGGTTAAGGCGCCGTGTTTCGAATCATGCGAGGTCTACTCGCTTGGGTTCGAATCCCGTCGTTGGAACCACTAACCACAAGCCGACAGCAAAGTCAGCTTTCCATCCTTCCGAGGTCGGTAAATGAGTACTCAGAAGTAACTCTGAGGGCACAAGCACTGGGCACACATCGATAACAGCTAATCATAAGGCTGAAGTGTTTCATCCAGTATAAGAAAGATTCGAAAATATTATTTTAACGGCTGCAGATTGCAATTACGTAGCTAGAATTGACACTCCGGATGGAATGATCCTATGGTGTGACGAGATGCAAAAAATGTGCTAACAGATCGTACGTTCAATGATTTACGTCCAAAAAGAAGATTGATTTTCACTTGAGACTTACTGCAGTAGACCTGAGGCGTAGGAATCACGAGGTGCAGTCATACATCTAGAGAAGGACCAAGAACCTGCTTGATAAACATGGCATTTATTGCCCCAAAATCAATCTACCTTTGGATAGAAAGCACTAAATCTTACAAACATTGTGCTCGAACGTCCAAAATTCTATGCGTGAACATTCAATGGAAGAAAATGCTGGCAAGTGAATTTTCAAACAGATACCGTATTTTCTTGAAAAGAAGCCGCAGTTTCCATTATTTTCAGTTGGGAATAAAATGAGACTTCTATTCAAGTGCGGCTCTTATTGTTTTAGTTGCAACGCCGAGGAAGGCGAAGTAGAAATCATAATGATATAAGGCAGAAATACGCGGCTTCTATCATTTTCAGTACGATGAAATTCGGCTTCTATTCGAGGGCGGCTTCTATCTATATTTTTTCATCGCAAAGTGCGGCTTTTATTCAAGGGATACTTTATTTAAGAAAATACGGTGCCTAAAGAGAACAAAATGATTAGGGTATCGCATGCTTCAAGATTTTGCAAAAGTGGCGACGAGGCCAGAAGACGGATCTATAAAGCATTATGAAACATCTAAATTTGTGCAGAAAATTGTTAGCCGAAGCCACGAGTGAAAATTAAACAGATTCCTGGATGCAGATTGAGCAGCTATAGTTCCGATCCAATATATTCAAAAGTGGAAGTTGGAAATTTGTTGGTAGAGAGCTAGCTAAGCTATCCGTAAAAATTCTTCATTGCTGATATATTTCATAATTCAGTAGGCAAAATGTACTCGTCCTCTTTTGTCTGGCTTCTTAAGCAAATCGTAGTCAGATAGAGCTCGTCGCAACCTGTCAGGAGATTCCGTCGACCGCTCTGCGACACCTAACTGTCGCGATCTAGAATTCTGCTCAGTTAAGATCAAATCGCGCTCGAATGCCCCGTTGTCTCTGTCGCTGCCATTCACCTCGGTTCTCATACTCAGTAAGCCGGGCGTGCTGCTCTTAGACCTTCGAGGAAAATTAGGACGAGCGATTAAATTCGATAAACAAGGCTTTAATTTTTCTTTTCTCGGGCTATCCTGCGGTTCTAGCCCCAGTGAAACAACATCGAACGATTGTTCAGAGCCATCAATACCGCTAGATGCACTGACAATAATCTTCGGAGCTGACTGCTGAGGACTCTCGGCAGAGAGTCGTGTCGGTGCGGTCACTAAAACATTACTTTCAGAACTTGTTGAGAAGCGCAATATCTGGCGTGAATCGAGTTTTGATGGCCTATATCGCAATAAACCATCACACGGAAGCGAATTTACTCTCCCAAATCTTCGCCTTGACAACGAATAGCGAGCAAATGATTGTGAGCCTCCCATGCTTTTTGATCTTTTCCTCTGCCTTACTCGTGGTCCATTATTAGTGGATGTCCTATCACTGCTGGTAAGATTTTGGCCCCCACTTTGTATCCCACAGGAGCCATGGGCTTTGTCTTCTTCTGGAACAATATAGACAGAAACGCTGCTACGGCGACCTCGTAATGAAGGACAACAGTCTCGAAAACATGATGAGTAATGGGTAGAGGTAACACTGCTGCGGTGGCTACCAAGCCTACTGAAATCACTTTCCCAGAAAATCTGACTTATTCGACTTTTGGCGCTTCTGCCGATCTGTTTAGCGATGTTGTCTCGCTTTTGCAGATGAGCAGGTAGCGATAAGCTCTTTGATTGATCGGGATCTTCAAAATAGTGATTGCTTGTCCCAATAAATCTCGGCAAATACTGAAACACAGACGGCCTCGGTTCACTGGATACACTTGGCCTTGGAGTGTCCAAATCAACAGATGCATCTTGCTCCTCGCCTGATGACGTCACAATCGATGCTAAGACATTTCTCGATAGACTGAGTACTGTGAGTTTGGAATGGACGTCGGCTTCAACTAGAATGCGAAGCAAAAATAATTACCTGTGGGAATATAAATCTCCATTTGGCGCCCTTTGGGACGTATGCAAGATTGGACCGGACAACAAACTACTGCATGACAATTGCGTGCCGGTCAACTTGCTTGATACGCACAGCGTCAATACTGCTGGACATTCAAACGGCATACTTTCAAGTTGTACCACAACTAGCCTAAAATTTAGTCGACCAAATTTCCGTTAAAATAGGAATTCAACATTTATGAATAGATCTAAATTGAAATTTGCAGAACTGCAAAGTAATCAAGTAAAATTACTTCCCAACATAATAAATACCCTTGATAACAATAAAAATAACAATGATGAAAATAACAATGATATCAATAAGAATTGCAAAAAAAAGTGCTGAATGGGACGGCTCATTTACTGTGACGTGTACTATCCATGTGACCGTTGATAGTGTTCTTACACAATAATGATAATAATAATAATGATAAAATAATCCTTTACAGGATAAGCTTGTCCAGTAATAATGTTACGTTATCAATCAAGGACCTTTCTGAAATATACATAAATTACATGAAGAAATAGCAATATAAATCAAAAGGTTATGATTACTGCTGTGTTATCATATGTTTGTTTGTTCGTTTTTCTTAATTTATTTTCATTCTCAACGCAGGCTAGGTACATGGGCAGCCATCCAGCTGAAGTGGGCCTGGGGCATTGCTGCATTTTTGAAGCGTTGGTGCGATTTCGGAACTATCTTATCATAGGCTAAATACAGGATTGAGATGTTGTTTTTAGGTGCATTTTTAGTCGAAATAAGTTGACAGATATAGTGCAGCATCAACCTTAATTTATTGAAAATACTGTTCCAGCAAAATAGAACTTCTTGATTTTCATCAAATTCATTCCTCGTGCAAGGCATCGGAGAGTTCGACAATTTCTTTAGGAGTCAAATTATGCATACTCATAAAAGGAATTTCAGAGGTTAAAAATCCATGGCTGGGAAAGAGAGCTGAATGAGAAATTACGCTGCTTCCTTAATAGGGAAGAGTCATACGGGCAAAATACAATGTAATTCATTTGAACTACGAAGCAACTCATCCATTAATTCAAAAAACACTTACAATGAGCAGCCAAGCCAATGCCAAAGTTTCGTACCACTTTGATAAAGGCTACAAAAAGCCCTAAGAGCAGAATAAGATTCACAGAGCCTGTAGATATGAAAAATGCGTCTGTATATGAATAAATAAAGATACATAACTACACATAAATATGTGTATATATAAAAATATTAAGCGCAGTTTAAGGATATATATATATCTATGCATATAAATATATTTATAAATATACACATAAATGATATAGATATATATATATATATATATTTAAATAGATAGCAAGAGAGAAAAATCAGTACTAGTTTAGATCAATCGCTCTAGTTCTATTATTGAACACTCTTGGTGATTTTAGATTTTATGCATCACTTGCCTCTTGGACATATTCACGTACGCATATATTTATAGATATATATCTATCAGTACATTGCATTCTTTAGAGATGAAGGTCTCGACGATCAGCTTTTTGAAGCAAATTTTTGAGGTACCAAGCATCTAGCAAGTAGATAACTGGAGAAAATCAAATATAGGCTATGTTCTAGAAGACTTTCCAAGTCATTGACCGGAGTTCACATGTACATAGAACTGTGAAACATTGAAATGGAATGCTCATAATCAAACCTAAGTATAATATGTGCAAATCGACTTCGCCGGGAATATCCCTCACAACTGATGTCTCCATTCTCGAGCAGCCAGTGCATTTTTTTGTTGCAACTCTTAAGTGAAAATCAATCAAATCAATCAAAATCAACCAAAGTCAACCAAAATAAATCAAAATCAATCAGAATAAGTGAAAATAAATCAAATTCAATCAAAATCAGTGAAAATAAATCAAAATCAATCAAAATCAGTGAAAATAAATCAAAATCAATCAAATAAGTCAAGATCAATCAAATCAATCAAGATCAATCAAATCAATCGAAATCAATCGAAATCAATTAAATCAATCAAATTCAACCAAAATAAATCAAATTCAATCAAAATCAGTGAAAATAGATCAAAATCAATCAAAATCAGTGAAAATAAATCAAAATCAATCAAAATCAGTGAAAATAAATCAAAATCAATCAAATAAGTCAAGATCAATCAAATAAATCAAAATCAATCAAATAAGTCAAGATCAATCAAATCAATCAAGATCAATCAAATCAATCGAAATCAATCGAAATCAATTAAATCAATCAAATTCAACCAAAATAAATCAAAATCAATCAAAATCAGTGAAAATAAATCAAAATCAATCAGAATAAGTGAAAACAAATCAAATTCAATCAAAATCAGTGAAAATAAATCAAAATCAATCAAATAAGTCAAGATCAATCAAATCAATCAAGATCAATCAAATCAATCAAAATCAATCAAATCAATCAAATTCAACCAAAATAAATCAAATTCAATCAAAATCAGTGAAAATAAATCAAAATCAATCAAAATCAGTGAAAATAAATCTAAATCAATCAGAATAAGTGAAAATAAATCAAATTCAATCAAAATCAGTGAAAATAAATCAAAATCAATCAAAATCAGTGAAAATAAATCAAAATCAATCAGAATAAGTGAAAATAAATCAAAATCAATCAAAATCAGTGAAAATAAATCAAATAAGTCAAGATCAATCAAATCAATCGAAATCAAGACGACATATCTGACGAAACAGACTCAACCGTTCAAAAAATTAGATAATGGGAGTCAGTTTCTAAACAGGCAATTGCTGCACTTCATTTTCTGCCTAAGAACTCTCAACAAATTAAAATTCGTAGACCGAGGGATAGATACGTGCTATAAAAATTAAGCATGGTTTATAGTTAGTTGGAACAGTTTGAAAATGCTGCAGGTCGAAGTTCGAACTACGTTTGTCCCATTCTTGCATCAAATAAAGTTCTAAGCAAGACAACTCACCTTGCCATTTTGAAGACAAAGTAAACAATAGCGCTCAAGATACCCAGAATAACGAATGATGCAACATATTTGTTTTCTCTTCGAATCTAGAATCAAAATCGACGATTAATCACACATTGCTATGCCAATAATGGATGGCACCGACAATGAATGAATGGATTTTCCTAACAAATAAGGAATGTTTACCTAAAATTGCTCGGATAGATTTGGTGGATCTTTTACAATTAACTTAGACGGAGAGAGACGAAAGAGGATTTTCATTTGACGTAGGTAATCGTTAACAGAATTTAGACTCGCTAAGGCGAGAAAGACTCAGCAGTTTGAATGCTGAATATACTTGGGCAAGGGTTGATCAGCCCTATAATCTATAGTCTGTTTTTTCGTTCAAATACATAGTCGTATTTCTTTTCGTTTTCATTGAATATATAGCTTTCCTAAATCTTACAACTTGCCACCTTTCGAATCTAAGATCAATAAACTTGATCTGATCTCTCTCTACTCTTAGCCCTTCGCTTTCTACTTTCTTTCTTTTTTGGGGCCTTGTATAGGCCACCATGGCCTTTCCCCCAACATAACTCCCTCAATCCTACAACTTGCCATCTTTCAAATCTAAGATCAATAAACTTGATCGGATCTCCCTCTCCTCTTAGCCCTTCGCTTTCTATTTTCTTTCTTTTATGGGGCCTTGCATAGGTCGCCATGATCTTTCCCCCAACACAACTCACTAAAAAGATCTAAATTGACGAGTGATGCTAGCGTTTGTAACAGGCAACGACATTTTCACACTGACAGTGCTGCTCTCTGCTGCTCTCTGCTGCCTCTGCTGCCTCTGTGCTTCCGGCACCCCTGGATAGGACAGCAATAAAAAGATTCGCATAGAAATCAATGCGAAACATACCGATACAACTCCAATGATTGAAACAATCAAGCAGACAGGTATTGACAAAAGGCTTGCGACGTAGCTGAAGCTGTCATCTCGATCATACAGCAAGGTCTGGTTCAAGCATATGGCAAACATCGTCTAGAAAATAAGGCAAGAGTGCATACACGGATTAGATAGCACAATCTTTTCGATGCTACAAAGAGAGGAGAATACAAACATATTTAAATCTTTTCGTCTGACGCTCATTAGAGAGTGAAGTGTCAGATGCTGGCGGAAATACCACTGTAAAATTCGTACCCAGATGCCGATCAAAATGTCTGAAAGTGAGTGATTGATTAAAAGTAGCTGTTTGCGACATTTCATACTCTGCTACGTGTCGCATGAAAAGTTTTCCAATAGGAAAAAATCAATAGCGCAACGAAACATTGACTCGGTCATTCATTTACAAACAAGAATAATAAAATACGCTGATGGAATAGAAGTTTACAGAATTTCCACGTCAAAAGGCTTTCTTAATTGTGTCGACAATGCTATTTGTGGTCGGTTCTTCAGGGGTTGTGTTGAGAGACTTTTTAACTGCTGTTGCTGACCGTGTTTGAAACCCACTTAATAAACAGTGATCTTCCAGTAAATCGATTTCAGTAAGAACCGTTTCTTTGTTTTGTTCTGTTTGCATTTGCTAACGCAGGCTGGGTATTTGGGTAGCTATACAGCGGATGTAGGTAGGCCTGCGGCATTACTGCTTGCGCCCCCAGAGTTACTTCTGAGTACTCACTTACCGACCTCGGGTGGGTGGACAACTGAGTTGACTGTTGGCTTGTGGTTAGCGGTTCTGATGACGGGGATTCGAACCCACGCTGGTAAACTCCATTAGATTCGAAACTGCTGCGTTGCAAACTCGATTTCGAGCGTAGCAGAAACCAGACACAGGGCTCCGAGCTTTTTTCCAGGGAAATGGATTTTATGTGGCGGTTTCCTGTTGCCTACTTCACTAATGGCATTTTTATTGTGACGCATGGAGAAATCGAACTGACAACTCTAGTGATCTGAAACACTGCGTCTTAATCACTCGGCCACGCCACCACTGAATTTAATTAGGAATTTTGGTAATTTCCGGCTTGAACAGCGTGAACTCCAGATTTTTGTCAATAAAACTAATGATAGGGTATAAGCATTGTTGTATACGCAAAAAGGAAATAGGCTTGACAGTGAAAAATCTAAAAAAATCTTACAATGAACATGAATTGCATTTTCAGCAGCATAAGAACTGTTTCGTAGAGATGGAAGGCAGCTAAAAGGAGAGCGCACATTTTAAACGACACGGAATTTGACATCTGCGAATAATGTGTTACATCAGCTCTCTTCTGTTATGCAGTGGCTTAAAAAATTTCTACAAAAAGACGGGTTGCAGAAACGACACAATCGTCTGTCTCAGTCTTAAGTTAAAATTTCGTCCAGAACTTCCGTCTTATAATTACATTGCCGCTTGGACATCAACTGATAATATCGCCTTGCAGATAATTATGTCCATTTTGCCAATTGACTAAGACTTCTTGCAAAATTTCTAAGCAAGGCCATTCTCACTTCAAACAATTCATTCAGAGCTTGAGGCTGTACGAATCATTTCCAATCAGCAAACAACTCTACCGAGAAATCTGCTTAAACTCCAACAGAACGGCTACATGACCAATCGAAAAAACTGCGTTGCGTACTCGATTTCGAGAGTAGCAGAAATAAAAAACCAGGCTCCTGATTTTTCAACGGAAGTGAACTTCTTGGTGTGGTTCCCGATGCCTCCCTCACCAGTGGTATTTTCATTGCGACACGTATGGGATTCGAACTTTCAATACCTGTGTCATGAGTCATGAAAATAGGGACAATGACTGAGTGTCTTAACAACCAAGCCAGTCTAAAATACCGGGGTGGTCTTGGAGATTAGGGATTTACAGATAGTTACCGGCACTTACTTCACAAGCTTCAAATCCTGTCATATACATGAAGGATAAAAATCTATGCAAAGAAAGGTGCTGTTCGGAACTCAACCAATGCTTGAACTATTGTTGAATCCTCAGTATGATGCTTACCTCTCAACCTGATATTAAATCTGACTCTTTTATAAATTTTCCAACCATATTCTCCAAATAATTTGGCAGCTAAGCATGTGAATATTATGTTCAGAACCAGAAGGCCAATGGACTGTGGAAAGATGTCAACGTGATTAGATAAATTGGTTGGGATCGAAAATGGTTTTAATTGGTAGCTTAGTAGCATGGGTTAGCTAATGCGAAATGCGAAGGACGTGTATGAAGGCACGCGGACTGTAGAACATGATACGAATTCCTAACTCAAGGGAAAATGACTGTTCATACAGAAAGATTCAAAGCTACCTTGCTCTGTATGCAACTGCAAAGAATGCGCCATTTTAAGTTTAGTATAAACCAAAGGAAATGTGCTGAGTTGCTTCTAGAGAAGTGGACTTAGTGAGGTAGTTTCACGCTGACCAATACCATCATATTTGTGACCTGTGCAGGATTGGAAAAAACACGAAACCCGTGGTACGAATTAATCCTCTGAAGCGACTTCCCTCCTTTGGGCCAGTCTTAAACGACACACGCAGAATCAAAACTAACAAAACATCGATAGAAATGGTTCTCCTCTACGCACTCTGTTTCCACGCATGGATTCCAAGTATTTAACTAACCTGACCTTATGGCATATAAAATCCTGACTGAGTAAGAGCATGGCACGCGAGGAGCATGTGATCAAGGGAGAAAATGAATAAATAGTGCACCCACGCGTCCATGAGATGTAATGTTCCAGGCAAAGAAACCTGGGCAAGAATGGTTTAACCGAGAATCTTGTTCAAACAGCTCACAACCAAGACAAAGTGAATTGATGAATTAAACAAAGCTTGAGAAAAATTCACCGTCAAAACTACTACAGCTGAATGTATAGCGTTTCACTGACTAAGTGATTATGACTCTGACTAAATGATTATGGATTTTTAGAAATAATCTTCCCCCTGTAAGGAACGATCATTACTTATGCCTCAGGTTGGGACTGAAGAGAAAATGTTGATTTGGGTAAATTTTTCTCTTACCCGACCTTATGGACTACAAAAAATAATTATCCAACCAATCTAGAGCTATTAAAAGATGCTACCCAACCCTTGAAAGACAAAAAAAATATTTACCCAACCTGAAGGCTGCCTGATAAATCATTTGCTCAGATTATTTCTCTTCGGCCCCAACCCGAGGCATAAATATGAGCGATCCCTAACACCTAAATTATATCAGATACATACGTCATCTTACTTTCGCGAATTCCAAGATATCGTCAAAATATCGTTTGAGGCCAAAACTGATTTATCTAGAAGCCATGTAAATCATAAACGCCTCTTTAAAGTCACCTAAACCCTTTACAATTTATGCTGACTACCTCAGTATTTGAGTTGATATCGGACTAAATAAAACTTCCATGCCTGTTCATCAATACGGTTGTGCTCATCGATTGTACCACGATTGTCGGGCTTCATTTTCACGGGTTAAAATGCGAGGTCTGGCATAATATGGACTTCAGTACTCCCAATGGTATCGCAAATGTATTTCCAGTATTCTAAATCCCATTTGGGTATGAAAAAGATTGTACTCACATCTATAACGGTCAAATAGACAAGCTCTATTTGCCTTTCAATATCGTGGTCTTCGTAGGTTTTGAAGCTAATATGATAAACTGAAACAAAAATAACGAGGAGAAATATTGATTTGGATTCAGACTTTGGTGAAGTAAAGTGACAGTCAGTATAGTTTAGACTTAGCCTTTTCATAATCGTCATTTCTTCATTTTTATTCTCAAACATTTTCAATCAACAAATAGGAGAAGGAAATCGAAACTCCAACAATTAAAAGCTGTTCTTTTACTTTTATCCATTGGAAAGCAGTATGACAGGACTTCAAAACAGAACTAACTTTTACCGTTCATCTGAAAAATCTAATAATTTAATTGACTTGAGCTGATCTTGTTGCAATCTACAAAAGGGCATAAAAACCAGGCCTAGAGTATTGCAAAAAGTTTCCAGATCTAATTTTTTTTATGGAGTCCGTCGTGGAACTATGTTGGTGTAAAAAACTATGGAAGAATTTTACCTTGTATACCACTATAAATGATATATGCGTAGTTCTGTAGAACAAATGCTAGTATTTCCAGAAAATTTTGCTTCTTTACCTAAAGCGATACAATATTAAAGTAAAAATGTTCTCGACAGAAGGCTTAGTCAAAGCTTTAATGTTACTCGCTGCAAAACTAAATGTAACTTTCTAAGCAAGAAATTCGAAGGTGAAAAAATCGAGGAAATCTAGGCCTATTAGGAAGAGAAGAATATGTGAATTAGAAAGTTTTAGTAAGGGGTGGAACACTAGTAAAGCAAGATCTTGTAGGCAACGGAAAATGGTCTCGTAAAACTTCATGCTCCTTTAAAAGATACAGTAGCTTGTATTTTCTACGCTTAAAGTCTAGGAGTAAGCAACGCGGCGGAAGCTGGGAGGTGTAAGTTGAAGATAGCGCCATTTCTTACTAATCTCCCATGCTGCGTTCTCTAAGAAAAGTTCACCTGCTCAGAAAAAAACTGAGCCACTGGCACTGCGCTCATGAGCCATCGCAGAGGTCATGAACTACGACAGTGATACTCGGCCTCTGTTCCATGCATTCCAAGGGGATCTTTCACCTGTCATCTGATAGCTAGGTTTGCAACGTATGTGAACGGAAGGGAGGATTGATCAATAAATAAACATACCGCAAATAAGCAAAGGAAACATGAGTACAAAACTGCACCGAGAAATAGCGCCATGTAGATTCTTCTTCCGGGACCAAGACCCTGCAAAATTCGGAAGCGATATGATTGGAAAATTGTCATTCAGAAAATTTGAAATTTTGCCCACTCGTGTGAACATATCGATGCGAACGAATGGCTCCCACTCGATATCCATCGAATACGAAAGCCCACGATCAAAATATTGGAACTCTGGAAATATTTCAATCACTTAGCTGATGGCAGCCCATCAATAATTCGATGGAAGAGAAATAATTCCGGCAATTCCACTAAAGCGCATCTACAGCATAGAACAAATGTTATCATGCCACGGCACCTGAAAGAAGAGAGGCAGTTTTTGCATAGGGATTAGAGCACGTGCCAAATGCGTTGACGGCGGGGTTCGATTCGAAGCGATTGCATGCAGCTTTCTCTTCACTCATTCTCTCTCTGCACCCCCAGCAATGAATTGGTATCTGGTGTAAACTGGATGTAAAGTAGTACAGATGTGCCTAAAAATGGTGCAACTAAAGATGGTAGCTCTCTAGCAAGGGGCTTCCGATACTTGGTTAACTGCTTTTCATCGATGTACATACCTATTTACCAGGGACGTAGCGAACGGGGGTGTGGGGGCGACACCCCCTGCACTTTGGAAAGAGTTCAAATTCAGGCAAAAATCGGCTATTACATCGTAAAATTAGGTAAATTTTAAAGAATTCAACCTTGAAATTCAGGTAAATTCACCCTTGCACCCCCGAACCAAATGGTTCTCGCGACGTCCCTGCTAATAACAGAGAATTTCGGAAAAATTTACTAGTCAACGTAAACTCAGAAAGGAGCCCAAAGCTCACATTGAAGGAAATGGGAAAGATCACGTAAAAGATACCGTGTAAACTGGAAGAGCAGAAAACAATCAAAGGCTCAAACACCGTGGCAAAGAAGTTTTGATACAAAGATTAGCCAGGATTACAGTTTTTGAAACTGCCTGAGTTGACAAATACCAATGCACATAAAGTTACATTGGCCGCAAACGGAACGTCAAGGAAATGAAATAAGGGGATAATGCAACGCAAATATCATTGAATGTCATTTCTGCTTCATATCGCTAAGTCAAACAGTGTCATGGGCAATGTCATTGCTAGATAAACAATTCCTATAACAACATAATTCTTTTTTATATTCGATTCGGAAAACTTGAATTCAGCTGTTGGTTTGATTTATTTCAACTATTTTGATGTCAGTATCAGCTTACAGCTTATCAGCTGCGAGTCAGTTGGAGAGAGAAGACTTCTGCTGCTGACTTTCAAATCCCAAAACGAGATGTAACCAATAGCAAAAAAGGGTTCTCTTTCCGGGGAGCAAAATTATGGATCAGCCTCTCAACTGAGGTGAAATTGGCACCTACCATCAGGGATGTCGAGGAACCTTTTGGTTACGGGGAGGGGGGGGGGTGCAAGGCTGAATGTTGTTATATGAATTGTTTATTTAGCATGCAAGGTTGAATCTACCTGAATTTTCAAGGTTCAGGTCTTTAAAAGTTTTATCTGATTTTACAATGTAACCAAGCTAAACAGTTTGCTTCCTTTCAAAAAAGCACTTGAACTTGACCTTTGTATCATTTTTATATCATACTTTTAACATATATTTATTCTAGATATTGGTTCTTGAAATTCTTTTTTACTGTAATTCAAGTAGATAAGTAACGCCCAATTTTAATTCATAGCGGGCCCTGTTGTAAGAATTGAACTCTAGCTCGATTAGTACAGGCTACCCACTTTAAACATTAGCTATTATTATGATCATTATCATTATGTAAGAAAATAATTTTACCTGAATTTCAACTCGTTTCAAAAGTCGGGAGAGGGGGGTCGCACCCTCCACATCCCAGGTTGCTATGTCCTTACCTACCATTATCAACTTTAAAAATTGAAGAACCAAGATGGACTTTGACATAGCTAATGAATAGTTTGCTTGACCAGCTATTTATTCAGTTTCTCATTTATGCATCCATGTATTTACCTTAAATAAGTCTTTAGGAGACTATACCCGATTACGAAGACGATAAAATTTGGCATGGAGTCACTCTCATTCAGAGGAAGCTTATTATTTAACAGTCTTAACGATGAAATAAACGAGCTACCAACAGTTGCAAGCTTTAAAACAAAGATCAAAACATGGATGGATAAAAAATGCAGTTGAAAAATTTGTAAATAGCAAACCATACCGTTATGTAGCTTGTTTATTTATTATTTTTCTTAGACGTGATTGTAATTATATTGTAAATAGTTGATTTTAATAAGTTTTCATGCCTCAAACTATGTAAGCACCAACTTTAAATAATGATTATGAATGATTGAAAAGAAACATGGATGTCAAACTGGGGTGAAAAAGATTCTTACCCCTTCGCTGACGGGCTTGAAGTTGCCAAATACGATCATAGCGCCTTGTATTCCTCCAATAACAATAACTGAAAAAGAAAGAGGCAAAGTGCAAGAATTTTCCACATTTGAATTCCATATCCATTCCATATCCCAAAATAGACTACCTCAAGTGATCCAGCAGAAAGTCTTACAACTGCATTGGTGATTGGCTGGAATAGCAATCCACCATTACGAAGCAAACGTAACATTCTACAGACTGCTAATGCTAATCCGAGCCTTGGCCATGCAGAAATCTCGTTGAAAAAACTTGACCACTGACAGTTATCAAAGTTATTCTGTCATAAAGGGGCCCGTAGCTTAGCTGATCGAATGTTCCCCAAAGAATGTCAAGGATACAGGTTCGATGCCAGCCATTGCCAGCTTAGCGCATCTGTTGTGCGTTTAACGTACTATGAAATCCGGCTTGAGAGATGATGGGAGGTTGGCAGCCCCTCCTCATTAAAAGGACTTATCTTGCTTAGTGGAAGCGAGAAGGGCATAGACTAGATCATTGTTCGACGGATTCTGACATTAGGCCCATCGTCAGGACTTACAAGTCAACCGTCAAACATCAGGTGATGCATGATGTTAGCGAACAAACGGTGAGAGAAATAACCATAGCGCATTAACGAGATTGATTCTACGTCATTTGGGTCACTCACACCCTTTCCAAGTTCACTGCCTAATCCACGAACTCAATCCCACAAATTATCATATATCCCAAGAACGTGCGATTTATGGAACGTCTTGCATTCTCATTCCTTTCCAGAGTCCTTCAGCTGGCCCTCTTTACAATCTAAGATCAAAAAAGTTGATCTTATCTATCTCTCACCTTAGCCTTTCATTTTCTTCCCTTGTTAGGGCTTTTTATAGGCCACCAGGGTTTTCCCCCAACATAGTACATTAAAAAGCATTGCAGAACTTTTGAATTGCATTATCGAAGCTGTGGCTATTTCATAAGACTACCTTTGGCGTGATGAAGTGATTTCATTCAGTTAGTTGATTGAAATAAATTTATTGAAGTTAAAAAGTGGTTATAAAAGGCTGTGAAACAGGAAAACGTCAAAGCTATTGAAGGAAATTCTTAAAACAGCTTTTGAAGCTAATCTTGGCAAATAATCTAAGCCATGTTGGGCAGCCTTGGATTCGTTAGGTTTTCAAAGTGGATCAAAACAACCTCTTTGAAACGATAAATAACACACAATGATGGGACGAGATGAAACAGGCCATTAAATGTCGAGGGTGGTGGGAGAGCTCGATCTTCTCCCACCTAAAAAAAATTGGTGCAAACAAGCAATGAGCTAGAAACCATCTCGATGAGTTTAGCAATGCAATATTACCTAGGAAATCTATTTAGATGTAGCGACTGTATTTGTGTTTCAAATTCTCTTCTACCGGAATCTATGATTGATGCTATTGGCTATTAGTATAGTTCCGACTCACTGCACATTCCCATCCTGGTGACCCTTGTACATGCTCTACGTTTTCACCTGATAACCCTTCCAAACTTTGCACATTCCCACCCTGGTGACCCCTGAAAATTTTGCACATCCCCACCTGGTAACCCTTCCAAATTTTCTACATTCCCACCCTGGTGACCCCTACACATTTTGCACATTCCCGCCACGATGACCCCTGTACATTTTGCACATTCCCACCTGGTGACCCCTCTCCCACCAATTAATACGACATATTTTACGGATGACAAGACTTATGTGAAAGAAAATGCAGTCGGTTTCGTCTGTGAAAGATGAATCAACAAGGATCGCTTGTTTCGGCTCTCGTCATTTCCTGGCCTCTCTTTTTCAAATTTGATTTGACACTAAACACATAACATTTATGAGGAAGTGATATCGATGTTGGGCCTAGTTCGCTCCTTAATCTATGGCCTTGTGATTTGGTGACAGCGGACTATTTGTTTTAAATTCGTTTACATGATAATTATGCAGCTTTTCTTAACCTGAGCGCTACTGCAGATATAATTTTAAACCTTAGTCAATGAGAAGGACCAGGTGCGCGTCTTCTAGAAGGGGGCCCCTTCAAAAGACCATTAATCAACTCATTATCCCTTTGTCTCAAAATAGGTGTAGAGTTTCCGACAACCTCAGGTATGACTGCTTCTACTGATTGAAACAAAAGATGTGTCATGCGTCGGTTATTCATTACTAAGAATCGGAGAATCAAAATTTGAAACCGCAACAGACGTAGCCAGTTGCTATTTTTAAGCACCACTTGAAGAGGGGAAGGAAAGTAGGCCGTTGAACTTCCCGTCAAATCTCTCACGAAATTGTTCCTTCGCCCTGCTGATCAATCTAAATACGAACATATTACAATCACAAATACCTGCTTCAATTTTTCCATCTTTAAAAAAGCCGACCTACGAAAGAAATGTGCATTCTCACCTTGGAAGATATTCAGACCGAAGAAAAACTTGGCTACTGTCGAGAGTCCCTCTGATTTGCTTGGCGCGGGTCTCCGTGCTTCAATCACTCTCTCCATTTCAAATAAACACGCACGAGATAATCAGAGCGAATGGGACAAATGCAACAACCAGCTATCTATTTCTCTCGCCTGTTCTTCCGATACTGTATCTGTGGGACTTGACACAAATACGACGACAGTTATTGCAATGGACACTGAGATTATCCATTGCCACCTGATAGCTACGCCATAAGCAAGTTCGATGCTCTGGAGGTTTCTTTATTCAAAGCCCGGCTGAATTAGGCATTCGCAGGCACTAAGCAGCTATAGAACTTATGCAGAATGAAGTCTTCCTTCGCCTCAGCTTTTGCAAAAGTCAACAGAACTGCCGCAGGAAATACCTTGAATGTTTGTAATCACGAAAACGTTCGGTTATAACACCACTTTTGGCTGCCTTCACTCCAGTAATTGCTCCCGAACTTGGCCTTCGAGTTCGATGGTTTTCCGAGACATTCAATTAAATCGTCAGTTCAGTACAACGTAAATATTTTTATCCACACAGCGGGCGAAAATATTCCATCTAATGTCACGTAGAATTTAGTTGCTGTTGCTTTTGTCTGCGTATGAATACTGACAGTGGCGGAATTGGCGTTGAATCCTGTGCTCTCTGCGGAGGGAAATGTGCAAATAGCGAACGAAGCCCGAGACACAGACAGAGCGGTCATCAGCTGTCAGTCACAGGTCTAAACATAAATATTGGTTTTCGAAGTTTTACCATAAAGTTCCTGGATTTGTCGGGATATTGTTTGTTTCTGGCTAGAATCCTAGTGACCCAAGCGGCTTTGTTTCAACCGATCATTCTATGCAAATTTTTTCTAATTTGATAACGCATTCTTCACAGGATTTCTCCAATGCGGTTTCATCTCCTAAGACTGTCTTCGTTATGTTCAATGTTCCGTTTCAAACTGAGGAAAGATGATCGAGCAGGGGGCCTTTTTTCCAAGATTTATGCATGCTTTGTGTAAACTACATACTTCTTCCCAGTTTCATTCCTCTTAGGATCCTCTCATTATTTATACCTCAAGTTGGGTGCTTGGGATGAATGATGGAGCACTACGGAGGAATCTGGTCTTACATTTCCCAACTGGTCCCCTTTCGCAATGACTTTTTTGCATCGCATACCCGATTTCGAGTGAAGCTGAAACCGGAGCCGGGGCTCTGCGATTTTCTAGTGAAGTGCACTTTATGATGTGGTTTCCGTTGCCTTTTTCATCAAGGGTGTTTGTATTGCGGCACGTGCAGGATGCGAACTTACAACCCCTGTGACATGAGTCCGCATGTTTAATCATTACACTATTGCACCATTAACAAAACGCTTTGGGTAGGTAATCAAGGCATCCACTTAACCTAATGCAATTATACTTTGGTAGCAAATTCAAACCCCCAATTACATAATCATTGTTGGTTCATTTGTTTCTTTTTCTATGTGGTGTGAAGAACTATATATAAGACAAAGAAACATATCATATCAAGTCTAACAGCTTTCCATTGAATCCTCGGTTTTTTCTACAAATCATATTACCAACACAATTTGAGGATAAGGTACAAGCGTCTTTTTACACATTCCAAAAGGTAAGCTAAAGTTTACTAAGGACGGTTTTTCATTTTAAGTGCGTTGTATGCACGGTTAAGGATTTCTTTCTTTTTCATGCGGTTCTATTCTCAAAGGGGACAAAGAGAAGAGGACACTGGAAAATGGGTCACCATTGGAAACACCAAAATGCAAAATGAAGGTGCTATAGTAAAACGTCCTCCTTGCCGCATCCTTGAAAGATGCTCAGCATAAAAAACTCCCTTTGTTATGATTAAATCAATGTTTTATATATCTCATAAACGTATGCGTTAAAACTACCATCTTTTCTTCCCTCGTGCCACTCTCCCCAATCCCCCGGATGTCCTCCACAATTCCAACGTTCATTATATTACGATCCAATATATCCATAAGACTCATCGATTCCATCAGTAATTACCCGAATTTCCAATCCAGTTAAATGGGGGTTTTGAACTTTTGTCCTTGCATTGTTATATTTTGTTTTTTTTTATTTCCTTTCGCTCTGTGTCAAGGTCCTTGGGTTGACGTCCCCATCTCGCTCCACGGGTTTCGTCCTAATTTCTTTTCTTTTTAGTGGGTTCTGTTGAGGAAAGGCTATGGTGGCCTATACAAAGCCCCAACATATGAAGAAAGAAGAAAGCGAGCAGCTAAGAGGATAGAGAGATAAGATAAGTTTATTAATGGTACAGTAAAGTATTCTTGTAAGTAATATGGCATAATCATAGGAACATATGATGACTATGACTATGAATGTAGTTGGCAGTTTGTTGTGTGATTTTTCCTTTGAATTTAAAAAAGAAGATGCACAAAAGAAACGCAAGAGTCACTCAGCAAAGTGGACCTAGTAGAGACCAGCTTTGAACTTTATCCAGGAGAGTTCTGCTGTATGGCACATGCCAGTTGATAGGTTATTCTAACAATTCCGAAACCTGCACAGCTGTGACCTGATACAAGCAGGGACCGTCTACACGTATTCAAAGATTGGTTTGTGGAGTGGGATTTCACGTATCGTGTGTATCGGGCATTTTTGTTATCAAATGGGTAGCATTAGGACGTGATCTGAAAGAGAGGAAGCTGAAGGAGGAAGATGCAATAGACCGCGAGAGATGCAGGGAAAAGATCAAGATGCAGCGCCCGCAAATTTCATGTCGCTGACCCCAACCGGAAACAGCCTGAAGAAGGAGAAGAGGGTAGCATGCATCGCGAGCTGCTAGCGTGTACTAACATTTCGAGAATTCTCTCCGTGAAATAATTCAACTTCACCCATCACGTGGTTTTCCTTGCTCCTATTGGAAAGTTGCATTTAAGTTGGATTAATACCGATGTTGCAAGTTGCGCCATCATCATATCATCATCATCATCATCTTCAACACATTCCGTCTAGTGGTTTAGACATTGTGTGGCGAATCATATTTCTCCAGGCATTACGATTTTGTGCAATCACTTTGGCTTGTTCTTCTGTGAGGTTGAATTCTTTGCGGTCTTTCTTCACCAATTGGATCCAGGTCAGTTTTGGCCTCCTTTGGTTTCTTTACTTTTCTTAGCTGCTGGGATTATTGTTATATTTGTTGCTGTTGCTGTTGCTGTTGCTGTTGCTGTTGCTGTTGCTGTTGCTGTTGCTGTTGCTGTTTTTGGTTGGAGAGAGGATTTTTGAACACGTGTTGACACAAGATGGAAGATAGATCAGAGAGGCTGAATTAGAGATTGAGTGATTGTTTCCCATTAGATAAGAAAAAATATATTGAGATAAGCTAAATTAGGCTTGATTTATTAGCTGTTTTATTTCTTGCGTATATTTACGTGCTCCTATTCGAATGATGACCATCTCATTTTCGTGTTGTGTCTATTAATCCAAAATCGGAATTTGCCCTGGGATTTATGACCCAACGAATGGGAATTGAGGGATACTTCCGACAATAGTGCTTCAAAAGGCAAAAGCGTAAGCTGGCTAATACAATTCCGCATGGCCGTGTACCAGGTAGTCGTGCCCGCGGTAGACCAAGAAGGAGCTGGACTGGAGACATTGCACGATGGGATGGCATGGGAGTGGTGGATGCCGTTCGAGCGTCGTATTCGAGAAATGGGTGGCGAAGAATCTGTCATCAAGATGCGTCTACGGACCGGGACCATCTTTGACGACGATGATGATGATGAATACCACGGACCACGGTCCCTCTGCTCCCGCTTCTTCTTCTGCTCTCACCAAAACAGTTACAGGTATGCACTCCAATCCCAGACCACATGATTGGAATATCTTAGGCTCCACCTAACACAAAGCAAATCTAACGCTTTCACTCAAAAGCTAATTGCTCGGTGGCAAGACTCAAGCGGATTGATTAAGTATAGCTCGTACTACCATGTTAATCGTTCTTTTTCCCTCATGTATTCCAGAGAAGAGTCTTTTTTGTCATTATGAAACATTGTAAAGAAAACTGTCAAAATAGAGTCTACTGACCCTCCAGGTATTAGCACTCAAACAGTCTTCTCAACCCGGGGGCTGTAAATCAAAGATGCGAATGTATTTGTCACACAAGCATGTCTGTCTATTACAGCGTATATTACAGTGAAGCACATACTTTTTTACCAATTGGACGAAATATGATCTAATGGGGGCCCATGCTTTTTCAAATAGCAAATATATAGAATATGCCGAGTAAAAATTTGTACTTTTCATCGCCTGCATTAGCTGTATGGAAGAACACCGTATAAGTATGAAAGAGTATCATTTTTATTTAAGGCGCATATCACAAACAATAGTGGTTGAGCGTGCGGACTCATACCAGAGGGTTGTGAGTTCGATTCCTCCATGTGTCACAATTAAAATGCCATTGGTGAGGAAGGCACAGGCAACCACGTCATAAAATTCCTTCTCTAGAAAAAACTCAGGCTTATACACTGTACTGGATCCCTTTTGATCCGATACAAAAGTGTTCCTTTCAATCACGTTTACACTGTACCGGTACAATTTCGGAGTAGTGCAAGACAAAACTGTTCCTTTTTCCTAGCAGGTATAAAACTGTTCCTTTTTCCTAGCAGGTACAAAACTGTTCCTCTTTCCTAGCAGGTACAAAACTGTTCCTTTTTCCTAGCAGGTACAAAGCTGTTCCTTTTTCCTAGCAGATACAAAACTGTTCCTTTTTCCTAGCAGGTACAAAGTTGTACCGGATCACTTTCTCTAGTGTAAACGCACGACTGATCCGTAACGGACAGGATCAAAAAGTGATCTGGCACAGTGTAAACGCAGACTCAAGAGCCCTGTCTCCGGTTTCCGCTACGCTCGAAATCGAATGAGCAACCCAACTATTACAAACAACAGCGGCCTTTACTTGTGGGACAAATTCTCAATATACGTGCTTAGTAATGGTGCGGATAAAGAGCCAATTACGAAACAATGACCCACGTGGGACAATGTTTAACAGGCCATGGCTGATCTCTCATCTTTTTCAAAACCAGTGAATTTTAGATGATTCCGAGTATATGCTAAGACTAATTCGACCAATCCCCTGAATCTTCTTGCGTTTCAGTCATCATGCGTTGGGACCAGCATCTCGCCTTCAATTTTTGACAAAATCAGTTTTGCCGCCTATTTTCAATCGTCGTACGAATCAGAACGACTCGGTAAAACTAGTACCCAGCCTCCCGTGAGTCGCCGCCTTTAATCTTTCATTCCAGCCTACTGGTTCTGTGGCATGGTCTTTGCTCTTGCTGAAGTTGCTTTCTATCAGGGTAAAGCTCGTCCTTCTCAAATTCATCTTTTGTTGCGAAATTCTTTCTCTCTGGATTGCTCTTAGAAATGGAGTCTCCCAGCATTGCTTGGGGCGGCCTAACCGTACATCACTCGATCAGATCCGTCCAGCTGATTGTGAGGACAACGCTTTTTTCATTTTGTTTCATTTAATCTTTTTTATACATGATAACTCCACCAGTATAAATTGCAAAAGTAAGGAAATAATATGAAGACTATTTACAGCTTATTCAAACCAAATAAATCTAAAATCTTACTGTTCTTCCTGGAGGTCACGTGTCGGGAGCATCTTCTACGTCTTATTTGCCGAGAAAACAGCTTCTAACCTGCTTTTTGAAAATTGCAGCTGATTCCACATTTCTTATATTGTTATGGAATACCACACCTTGGCACCTTTATACGAAAAGCTCTTTCTAGTTAATTCCAGCCTAGGTTTGGGTACCTGCAGGTCATTCATTCTCCTTGTTTCATATTACGCTCCTCCATACTCCAAGCGTCCCCATTCATCCCAGCGTAGGGCAGGCTCCAGACATCATTGGTTGTGACATTTAGATGGTGGATACATGTGGATTTTGCGCAGTGCTCTGTTATTGTGTCCTTACGTTACAAAGGTTACCAAGGTTCTCCTTTCACGTTAGACCCCTGTCTTAAGCATTTCGTCTTACTTCATTGCCTTCGGCTTCAGGGAAAATGCTGTTGAAATCTTTTACGCTACGAATTATTTAAAGTACAATCAACTCTGTCTAATTCGAACTCGTGTGATTCGAACTGTTGCTAATTCGAACAGCATTTTCAATTCCCTTGAAAATCTCCCAACAACAACCTCTATAATTCGAATCTCTGCGATTCAAACTTTTTGTAATTCGAACATTGTAATGATCCCCCAGAGATTTCAAATTAAACAGAGTTGACTATTTTCAAGGCGCCGGAATCGTTGCATAATCATCAGACTGATGGCTATCGATCAAGGGGTTACCTCCGGCACAGAACAGTGGAGACATGATTTTGTAACGGTGAAATCCTTTCATCCGCAACTCACTGGAATATCACTGGAATATCAGGAAATGGCCAAAATAAAACCAATTTACAGAAGTTTCATACTTTGAAGGACGTCGAAGGAAAAGATCTTCAGTACATGGACGTTTTGTCCGCTTATCTGTTCATTTTTAAGTCTTGCACACAACAAAAATTAGTCAAAAGTTGTCTCTTGGCAAACAGAGAAATGACCTAGACAGAAAAATACCATTATCTGAACTAATCCATCAAGGAACATTCGAATCGAATTATAGATTAATTCCTAATATAGTTATCAATGAAAGTACCTGGGATTTCACCTGATCTCCCTTGAGAAAAAAACAAACCATACGGATGAAGAGGAACGCGCTTGCAGTCGATGGGAAAATGGGTCAGGAATTTCCATGGCTTAGAAGCTGGTAGTATGATAACCTCAGAATACTGTGAGGTGGGGTAGCACTGATTCATCTAGTGGCAGAGATGCACCGGAGCAAAAATACAGTCAACTCTGTATAATTCGAACGCTCTTGGGGACCATTGAAATTTTCTAATCATGAAAAGTTCGAATTACAGAGATTCGAATTAAAAAGGTTTTTTGTTCTGAGATTTTTACGGTACCAGAAGACTTGTTCGGATTAGCAAAAGTTCGAATTGCACGCTTTCAAATTAGATAGAGTTGATGGTAGGTAAATTCGGGTCCCATATTTGTGCAACACGAGCACTGGAGGGAGGGGGGATTTACCAAAGGACACTTCCGAGCCATAGCATTATGAGATAAGGTGGCGAGCTCCTCCCATTACCGTGCCTCAGCCCCCCTGCGTTATAAACAGTGACCCGTTTAATGTTGGGTAGGTAGGTAGGTAGGGAGAGGGCATATAGAAACGCTCAAAAGCAAAGACACGAACCTGTCGCTGTCACACAGTAGGAAAATACTCCAACCAATCGGTCAACTACCTCTACGAGCATGTGTACTGAGAGAATAGCGGTGATTCCAAGTAAGGATCTAGTTTCAAAGTCGTTTCGAAAAAAGGCTCTTCATCAACAGAGAAAGTTCGGAAATGAAATTTGCGTGAATCATGTTAAGCAACATCCAGCAAAAGATACCAGGAAAAGCAAAGACATAATCTAAAAGCTGCAACGCTTAAACCATGGCTCTTCGGAGCTTACAACAACTGTGATGCAAATTCATGGAAGCATGATGCCCCCTTTCTCTTTTTATTATTATTACATATTAGATTATGTCTTTTGAAACGCTCCATGATATAATGAATATGATGACATAAATAATAATAATAATAGTAACAATAATAGCAGTAACAATACACAATAATCTCCATTTGGGAGACGCTACTTCTCAAATTGACATTAGATGTTATACTAAAGCAGCAAGTGGTTTCAAAGGTCCAGATTAACAAGGGAGAGTCGACGTGAATTTACAGTTTACTGGACGGAAGCTTTCATTGCAGCCCACTGTGTCATTCTTCTCAAAATTGAAAGAAAACATGTGCATCATATTACAACAAAAACAAGGAATTACAACCACCAGAAACAGGCGAGGGAAGCGAGGAAAGAAAAGCAGATTTGAAACCGATAAGCTGTGTGCCTTTTGAAAACCTTGTGCGGATAGTACAATGAGTGTTAAACACAGTGTGATTCAAGTCTTGTCAAACAAAAGTCGAAGTATCTACAGAGGGCTAACGCGCTTACCTAAAAATCGTGCGAACGTAATGTTGAATTACTTTGAATTATCTAAAGTAACAAAACAATGGTCCCAGTGATTCACGACAAACTCGACTATTGCTTGATTCTCTTTGCAGGGCCTCCTTCAGCCGTAAGCTGTGGCACACCGTCAACCGTCTTTGAGACGAGCGACCCATTTTCACGAACTTCCACCGTCTCGATCCCATTTTCTCTGACCCTGTCGAAAAAATGGAACAATATTTGGCACAAACGGCGAACGCTGCGATTTCCAGCTAAGTCGTAACAAATAGAGCGAAACAAGAAGTTACAACTTGATTGAAAATGCACTTGAATAAAGGTAGGCAGTCTTCTCATTACGAAATCAAATATTGATGAACAGGCTCGCTTGAAAAGCAAGCAGCTCTCTGTGACTCCTGCCCATCATCCTTAAATCAAGATAATTTTCATTTAGATGAGAAATCCTGAAATTAGAAACATAAAGTGGTAGCAGCGACTTGAGCCCTGTCCAGACATTACACAAACTAACCCGGGTTCGCCCCAGGTTAGTTTTAACCCAGGTTAGATTAACAAAAGCGCATTTAAGAAAAAGGAAATCCTGAAAAAGCCACTGAACATTTCTAAAATCGATTAAGAAAATACACCAACAGGATGAACAAGGGCTATAATAGAAATGCATTCGATTGGACAAGTAAAATATTCTCTTTGCGGACTTTTAAGGTGCGAAAGCACATGCCGGTACTGTAGCTATGTTATCCACACTTTCTAACCGGCTACCAAAATGCGCCTAGCTTTGGTAATGAAAAATCCAGGACTAGACCAATTCTTGATCTTCTTAAAAGTGAAACTGCCGGCGCAGAGGTGTAGTGGTTCAGCATATAGACTCATAACGCAGTGGTTCAGAGTTCGAATCCTAAATGAGCAAAAGTTAATAAAATATCGACAAGGGAGGCAACGGGATGCCATCTCATTCAAGTCTAAATTCATATATGCAACCCCCCTGCACCCCAGTCAGTAACGTGTCTGGCATTGACTTGAATCTTCGATGAAAAATAAGGTGAAGCCGAACAAACGACTGAAAAAGGCTGGCAGCGATAATCAGCGGAAAGATAATCAGCTAACAGTGCAAAACGTTGGGTCAAATCCATTATTGACACTGTCAATTACAGCTTTCGGAAGCAGATAAAAGGGAAGGAGTAAGCTAGTTGTATTTTCAGTGTCATCCACTGCTCAGCAAACGATGCACTGGGCAGCATTGAATCAATGTTATTCTTCTATAAACCACTGCTTGCTCTGGTTTGCAGGTAAATTTGCACGACCTTTGGGCTTTACAGGGACATGAAAAGCGCTGGATAAACAATAACGCAGCTCATACCTTGACTAACAGAGAACTGAAAACTTCTGCACAGAAATGTTGAGCTATTGTAGATTACTAGTGAAATCAGGTTAAAATTCTGCTGATAAAAGAGGCTGCTCTTGCAGTGATAGCGATGGCTTCCGGCCTAGCCTTGTATAGCGTAATTGGAGACAAAAAGGATTCGTTCAAACCGAATTCTGATGCCAACCCTAGCTGGAAACCAGAGCAGGAATAGGGAGCAGCTCATCTTTGATGTTTTACCCGGCCTTGGGACTTACATTATTAATAACATTCTTGCATTTCAATTCTTATATATTGCCATTTTGTTGAATTCATTTGTAGATGAACGGCACTGCTGAATGGGCTACTGTCCTAAAAACTGAAACCACTATAATTATTGTCATTAGTGGTGGTGCGGCCGAGTGGTTTAGACGCAGTGTTTAGAATCTTGTGAAGTCTACTCGTGTGGGTTCGTATCCCATTGTCGTACCCTCTAACCACAAGCCAACAGTCAATTCAGCTGTCCATTCTTCCGAGGTCGGTAGATGAGCACTCAGAAGTAACTCTGAGGGCACAAGCACTGGACACACATTGATAACAGCTAATCTTAAGTTGAAATGCTCAATCCAGAATAAGACTCATCTTTACTTAACCTTGGCAATACTTACTTTCTCGTTTCCACAGTCCTCCCATTAACAGTTCTTGTGGAGACAGAAGTTGATTTCACTATGGACAAAAAGGCAGGCAATAGAAAATAGCATTTGGCAATTATGCCTAAATATAGATACGATATGCACAATAATCTCAGGGATATTATTCCAGTTCCTCTGAGGCGTGTCAGGACCACACGAAGCTCAACTCATTCACACCCTTTCTAAGTCTCACTGCCTACTTTACGAACTCTATCTCACAAATCATCCTTCATCCCAAGAACATGCAATTCATGGAACGTCTTGCCTTCTTCTTGCTTTCCTGAGTCCTACAACTTGCCATCTTTCAAATCTAAGATAAATAAACTTGATCTTATCTCTCTATCCTCTTAGCTGTTCGCTTTCTTCCTATGTTGGGGCTTTGTATAGGCCACCATAGCCTTTCCTCAACATAACCCACTAAAAGAAAAAAAATCTCACATCTAAATTCAATTCTGTCACCAAAACTACCAATATGACGATACGAATGGAATACGTACTTGAAGCTCCTCCGCCCAAACCCGATCCAAATGAACTGAAACTAAAAAGGGAGATTGTTATGGCTATGAGAAGGAGTGAGAAGCCCTTCTGATGGGACAGAGGCAATAAAAGTGCAGAAAGGTCGTGCTCGATCACTCTGTACTTTGAATACCAGAAACTTTCTAGCTCTGCACAGCTTTTGGCGTCGTCGCGTGCTTCAAACACCTTCAGGAACGATGCGGCAGAGCTCTTTAAATAAACTGCTCGAAGAAATCATGACAACGCTGCAACGGAAGTTCAATGCAAGCGCGCAACAGCTAATACGTAGCTGCAAAGAGAAGAAGTTTAGCTTGACATTTAATCTTAAAAAAAAAGACAAAGAATTCTACTACTTTCTTAAAACTAGTTGATATATTGCAAATATTCTAATCAACTTTTCATTTAACAATTTGCTACGTAGTTTGTAGCGACCAGATGAAGATCTACTTTGCGGAGGGGCTTTCTTGACTTCATGATTATTATTATCATTATTATTATTCAATCTGAAATAAATCTAGCCCACCAGCCCCAAGATAAGTCGAAGATTTCATGCATTCAATGCTGGGTAACGAGAACCAAAAAGGACACGAACTGCCAACGCATGGAAGCACTGATAGACGCAACAGACAAACAGACTAACAGACTAACAAACAGTTAAAGAAACATGAAACATGAGACTGTCATCCATGGTACAGAGGATCCATGGCCAAACTTAGCTACCATATTGCGTTGGTCAGATGTCACATAACTCAGCTGTTCTTGGACTGCCAAAGAACAAAAGTTCAGCGAGATTCTATTTCTATGTCATAAAGAAGAGTGACGGATGGGCCAGCGAGCCATCTTCCTTCTCCCTCTAACTCTGTTGATCAATGACAAATCTTAAGAAGACGAGTCGAGTGTCATGGAATTATCCTGACACTTCAGTGAAAGGACAGATGACAGGTCACTATACAAACAGTACAAAACGGCAACTTTTGACCTACCTATTACTGCTAGCAAAGCCATCTGAAAAGCCGAAATTGCTTGAAAAAGAAAATGGTGAGAAGAAGTCCCCCATTCCAGCTGCATGCATTCCTCTGCCGTTCCCATTAACGTGGGGCCGCGCCCTACTCGGGTGTGCTCCTGAAAAACAAAACAGTATTTAGAGCAGGGATCTCAAACTCAATTTACCTGGGGGCCGCTGGAGGCAGAATCTGGGTGAGGCTGGGCCGGATCACGTTTTCCGCAAGGAAGGCTTTGATAGAGAAATCCCAATGCTCTCAAATATCTTCATTTTTATTCTAAGACGCGGGCCAACAATTATCATCCTGCGGGCCGCAGTTGACCCGCGGGCCACGAGTTTGAGACCCCTGATTTAGAGGTAGCACTGTCCATGCCAAGGTTCTTCAATGTGAAAAAAAAACAGCAGGCGCGCACGATTTGCTTCCAAAAAATCACACACACAAGACTCACCTCCGAAAAATTCCCGGAAAATGTCATCACCAAATGGATCGTGAGAAAAGAAATCCCTGAAGACGAAGCAAGAAGTTGCGGTTTAAAACCCATTTGGAATTCCAATAATTCCAAGGGGATAGTATAATTTATAGGTGATAACCCTGTCAATGATTGCAGCTAATTAAAATGCCAGCAACAATAAGCATCTAAAGGAGGCAGTCTCACGGGTGAATTTGATAGTACAGGTCTTCAGCTCAGAAGATTTAATCAATTTAATAATGCGAAACTCAGTTATTCTGCAAATTTACAACGCATTCTCGCTTTCCTTACTGACACTATATTTGGTGAGAAGAAAAAGCTTGAAAGAAACAAATGAAACTTGGGTACTTCGAGACGTAGGGAAGATGATACACTGATGAAATCATAGCGGAAAAATACTAGCTAGTGACAATCATTTATGTATTACTTTAACAGCGAAAAGCCATTTGGATCTGTTAAATATTCATTATTACTATTATTATTATTATTATTATTATTATTATGTATCTATGCATGATTTACGTTTCACTTGGCGAAGTCACCGGTGGCTTTGGCAGAACATGCGTAGAGAGAACAGTGCAGTGTATGGAGGTTAGGTCTTCCATCGTTGTCTTTCTTGTTTGCGATTAGTGCGAAATATTTGCGATCCGTGCGAAGCCCTACAAGCCTTGCATCAAAAGGGCTTTTTTATGAAAATTTCATCCATGCCCTGTTAACATCCTCAAATTAACTGGTGGCAAGAATAATAGGATTTGAAGCTTCGATACTGGAATTGCTCAATTGGGGGCGAAATGCTAAATGGTGGATAGGAGCCAAAATACGGCCTTCTTTCATTTATTGATTGACACAGTAATGACCTTGGCTACGAATTCTGCTTTGTCTGGCGAATTGCGCAAATCATACGAGATAAAATAATAGTAAAAACAGAAGGAAGCTCAGATGAAGCTGGCCTCAGATGAAACCATTCAGGGAGATATCACCACTTTCAAAGAGAATGAAACCATTTAGAGAGATGTCACCAATTCCAACGGTAATGAAATCAATCAGGGCTACATCGCCACATTCAAGGGTAATGAAACCATTTAGAGAGATGTCACCAATTCCAACGGTAATGAAATCAATCAGGGCTACATTGCCACATTCAAGGGTAATGAAACCATTTAGAGAGATGTCACCAATTCCAACGGTAATGAAATCAATCAGGGCTACATCGCCACATTCAAGGGTAATGAAACCATTTAGAGAGATGTCACCAATTCCAACGGTAATGAAATCAATCAGGGCTACATTGCCACATTCAAGGGTAATGAAACCATTTAGAGAGATGTCACCAATTCCAACGGTAATGAAATCAATCAGGGCTACATCGCCACATTCAAGGGTAATGAAACCATTTAGAGAGATGTCACCAATTCCAACGGTAATGAAATCAATCAGGGCTACATTGCCACATTCAAGGGTAATGAAACCATTTAGAGAGATGTCACCAATTCCAACGGTAATGAAATCAATCAGGGCTACATCGCCTCATTCAAGGGTAATGAAACCATTTAGAGAGATATCACCAATTCCAACGGTGAAGAAGAAAGGAGGATAAAACAGAGCTGACAACAAGCTTTACTTACGAAAATAAGTTTGAACAGAGTTCGCATCAAAGTGTTCCACGGAAGAACAGAGGTAAATGAAGCGATTGAAAGTTGTTAAAAAATCAAATAAATCATGAATCGAAGAACTTAGAAATCCTGCAAATAGTGATTCAAAGTGTTTGATTTGCTTTGGGTGGTGGCAAAAAACTGTTCCTGGAAAGTAGGGGGCGAAAAGCAGTAAATTCCAACTTTGATTGCATGAAACATTTCACGCTTTATCTTCCAAAGCAGAAGCTAGGCGTCCTAGGATGATTGTAACTGGGTGATTCTAACTGGGGGCTTAAAATTCCACTTCTGAAGTCATTAATGTAGACATCAGTTCTTGTTCCAGCAAGGAGTTCTTTGCCTTGCTACTTAGCCCTAGGTTATTTCGTTGTCATCATGCAACTATAGATCACCTTTGGTCTTTCTTCAACTATGATATTTGCTAAACCTTCATTCTTTAGTATTTGGTCCCTTAATTTCATACCATTCTCAGTGGTTTACATAAATGTCTCATCTTGCCCCAAATGACTCTACATACTTGAAAATATCATCTGCAGTCCGGAACTTAAAATGATGGAAACCAAAATTGCCAAAATCTGCACCACCGCCACCAGCTCCAGCTAAAACAAAAGCAAAAATATCACTATTTATCTGCCTACTGAACTAAATCCGCTGCTCTTTGAAAATTCTTTTTTTCATTACTGCATAAAAGATAACTGGCCATTTTATACAGCTTCTTTAGTACATAGGATCTTTGAGTAGCATGGCTTTGTTGGTAGAGAAGCATACAAAAACACACACACACACACACACACACACACACACACACACAAACACACACATACACTATTAATACTTGTAGACATAGGGGCGTGTGTGTGTCTGTGTGTCTGTATGTATGCGTGTGTGCATGCCAAATTCCTCATTTGAGGAAAAATCCTGATAGAACTATACCTTTCAATCCTTCCTTTCCGTATTTATCATAAACCGATCTTTTTTCCTCTAAAATGAATAAAAAGATTTCATTTAGTCAAATATACATTACATAGAATATCAAACAACAAGTGTGAATTAATTGCACAGCAAAGTAACCTTCAAATTGAAATACAGCCTTGTGAGATATAATTATGTCAAAAGAGTCCCTCAAAAAATGTAAAAAAAGAAAACTTTGCGGGCAAGAAAAAACCAAATCGGTACGACAACTATATGGTAGAGTACATTGTTACATTGAATAGACAGTTTCCCACAGACAGTATCAGTTTTTGAAGTAAGTTATGTTGGGGCACAAAGTCCAAACAAAGGAAGAACGTGAAAGGCTATAAGGAGAGGGAGATAAGGTCAAGTTCATGTATATTAGATTTGGAAAGGTTAAGTTATAGGATTCGGGGAAGGAAAAAGAAGGCAAGACATTCCATAAATTGCATGTTTTTGGGACGAATGATAATGTATGTGATGGAATTCATAAATTAGGTGGCAAAACTTGGAAAAAGTTTGAATGGACTGAGCCTTTGCTGGTCCTGACACGAATCAGTGGAACAGGAACAATATCACTAACCTCCTGAGAAAAATATCGATGAAAGCATTTGTAAAAGATGGAGAGGTCTACAAGCAAATGACAACGCGAAAGAGGTTGGAGAGATGCAATGAGATTGAGGCCATTGATGAGGTGAATGCTTTTGGACTGGATTTTATCAAGAAAACAGAGTGTTGATTTTGGAGCACCACCCCAGATGTCAGTGCAGCACTCTAGAGAAGGACAAATTGGGGATTTGTATATTGTTGATAGATGGGAAGATGAGAAAATTCCACAAGCTTTGGAGAGAGAACCGGGCTTTTGAGATACGTCTTTACCAATTGAATGGATGTGTGATTTCCAGGTAAGATTGCATGAAACAGAAAGGCCAAGTTGTGAGAAAAAAGAGGAAGCCTCCAGTTCACTACCATTATAGAGGACAGATGGAAAGTCAGGGCTGCATTTACATGTAATGAAAATCTGTGGTCCTGCTGTGGCTGAACAAAAGTAGGTTTCCTCACCCAATGGCTGAGGCTGAGGTTCTCCTATGGAGTGGGATAGTGTAGCTTTTTTCTTAGTGGGTTATGTTGAGGAAAGGCTATGGTGGCCTTTACAAAGCCCCAACATAGGAGTAGGCATGGTAACGTGGGTTGGAGGAAAAAGAAGCACTTCGAAGGTATCATCAGCAAAAGAGTGGATGCTAGAAGACGCAAAGGAAAGCAGTTTATTTATGAAGAGAACGAAAAGCACAAGGGAGATGACAGAGCCATGAGGTACACCAGCATTGATTGAGTGGGGGTAAGAAAGGAAGACATCAACTCTAATGGCCATCAACCTATCAGAAACATGGACCATTGAATGAGGGTGTGGTGGAGACCAAGCAACAGTAGTATAGTGAGAGAACCACTTTGCCATAATCTAAGACTTTGGAAATAGAGAGGTTGCTCTGATCTCACCATAGGAGTCTAGAGCACCAAACATGAACAGCATAACAGAGAAGGTCACCAGTAGATCTGGCTTGTCAAAAGCCATTCTGGTGATTAGGAAGAAGATTGTTTGTTTCAAGGAAGGTAAGGAGTTCTTTAATCATAATGCTCTCCATTGTTTTAGAGATGAATGCAGTAATTGCAGTGGGACAATAGTTGAATGGATCAGATTTGTCACCTTTAGGGAAGATTTGGGCTGGTTTTTGGGAGGAAGGAAATGTACCAAGAAAGTAGACAAAATGAAAAACAAAGAGATTGAAATACATATTGAAAGTGTCTCAACATACTATCAGATAAAACATCATAGGCTTCTGATATTTCTTTAAACTTTTCTTCTGCTTCTTCTGTGTTGTCGGGATTTTTATCAGGGTGCCATTTCAGGGCAAGCTTCCTGTAACTGGACAAAAATAACACATTGAACATTCAGAGGTACTACCAAACTAATAGCAAGAACTCTGCAAGCAGTCATATGTTGCAGTGAACTGCTGATTACATGCGCCTCCAAACCAGAAAATCTCATGCCCTCATTCTATTTCACCATAAGGGAGCACTAAGATAGCAGTAATTCCCCAAGTAACAGCATTATGAAACTAGGTGGCCAGTTCCTTCTCCTCCCTTATTCTAATCCAAGCATCTCATGTCAAGCAAACATGACATCGCCGCCCCAAATCTACAGCCTCCATAAAGAAGAGCATGTTCTCTGAAAACTTAACTGTAGTGACCTTTGTTATTTTTCTTCATTGCAATCTTGCATTCATAACGGTCTGCTATTCTGCTTACCAATGTTCTAACGGCACTCATAACTTTTTGCCACAGTATCTCACATCTTTTAAGTAATTTTTCTATAACAAAGCTGATTTGATCTAGTGAATTGATGTGAAATGAAATTACATGCAACAAAAAAGCTAGTTTTGCTATCAATATTTAATACAACATCATATGACAAGAAAACAATGAATAACAAAATTGAGTCAATCAAGCAGATAAAATATGATACCAGTTGGCACCTCAATATATAGGCAGAGTGCATGGTGAAAGCAAAATATTTCCTCTTTCCAAAAATAAATTGCTAGGCATTAAGATTTTATGAAACTGCTGAATGTAGGGAATTTCATGATTTTGCGACAAACAATTCAAATTTGACTTAATGACAAAGTACAAAAGAATGTATAATCAAGAGGAAGTTCAAAATGGCACTTAGAATAACATCATCCTAAACTGAACAGCGAACAAAGCCCATAGGGTTAAAACTCCAAAACCATACATGAAGCTAATTGTGCATAAACAGAATAAAACATACGCTTTTTTTATATCTTTTTCATCAGTATCTTTAGATACTCCAAGGATTTTGTAATAATCTCCACTCATTCTTTATGCTGTGGCAAGGGCACACCTGGATAAAAAGGACAGTGTTAATAACACATGCTACCCCTATTGGGGTCACATATCTTAGACATTGGAAGAACTTAGCCTCGCAGGAGAGAATACCAGAGCAGATGGCAAAGAACAATTGTCCAAGCACTGGATCAGCAATGATACATTGAATCTTAGAGCTGAAATTGGGTACCGTTTAGGGTCCCTGGAAATACACCATGTATAGAGTGACTCTTATCTCAATGGCTGGCAATTGAAAAATGGTACTGCACCCCTCGGCTATCCCCGATTTTTGATAAATACTGAAAAAAGAAATTCAGGAAGACTTTGAACCTAAAAAAATTAGCGGATGGAGCATGAATCACCAAGTCTTGGAGATAGCAATCCCCACATTTCTACGAGAAACAAAATTGTTCTTGAAGCTAGGCAATGTTTGAACCACGATGGTAAGAAATAGCTTGGATGGTATGGTGAATTTTCGCACGCATTTCTGTGTTCAAGTTTCAACATCAAGGTTTTAACTTTACAGAGGCTTCATTCTTCAAAAAATTCATTCGAATATGAAGGTGGGGTATTTGATCGATTGAGAGTGACTGAATTATAAAGTCCTTTTCCGTCACGATACAAATAACATAACTCTTTTCGACATGTTCCTCTTCTCAGACGGTTAATTAAAATTTAATGTAAGTAGCACCGAAGTACGGACACGAATTTATGACGGTGGAAAAAAGCTTCATCTTCGTTGTTGAACTTAAAGAATGAGCAATTGAACAAAAGAATTAATCCTTAGTTTGTTTTAGAGGTAGTAAGCCGTCCTAACACCACCCATAATGAGATTTCGTTCAAGGTTGCCAATTTTCTGTTATTCAAGAAATGCGTCCCTAACAGAAACGTCTGCTCGCCACCTTCAACAAAAGAATACAAGCAAGAGATCAAAAATACTTCAAATTATGCTTTCCTTACACAATTTTTTAAAAATCTATTTAGAATTTGAATTTTTTTACCTATTCCGACATAGCTCCAGCTTCAGAGGAAATTTCTCGACGATTCTACAACCGAAGTGAACGCAACCTCGTCATCATGAAGAAGCCGTTTGTTACACAAGCAGTTTAACATAAAGTAGCTGGACCTTACAAACAAGATGGCGGATGAACTGATTGGTTTTCCAAAACTTAAGGTAATAGTGTCTCAACCTAACTAGAGGAAATTCCTCGTTATTAGTGCTTGGTGCCGCACTTCGTGAATGAATCATGTTAAGTTTTAATCACAGCAATGGTAGAATAACCTCGCAATTTTTGACTCGATAGGTCGATGACCTGAAAAGAGAGCTCCAAAAGAGAGGCCTGCCAGTCAAGGGCACCAAAGCAGAGCTTCAAGGAAGGCTGTTGGAATATCTTAAAAAAGGTTTCTCGCCACATCTTTTCTTTTTGAGCTAAGCAGTACAGTCTGACTGTCTACATGGCTATTGGCTTATGTTACAAATTTTCTCACCTATTTTGACTCCAGATTTCGCTTATTTGTACCTTCCAGATGGTGGCATATACGATTTGACGTCTGGCTGTAAAACATTGAATAATGCTATTCAAGGCAAACTTTGCTAACAGTAGATCAGGTCTCATAGTAATGTCACCTGGGCTTCCACATTTGTGGATGGAGGCCTAAGAAACTAGGTTATGTGTTGACATCCATACCTACCAATGACGTTGAAAAAGCCTTTCAATTAAAGTCTTCTATCGTCCTTAGAAACTTATAGCTTCCTGGTTGCAAAAATATTTTTGATAATGAAAGCTGATTTCACCACAAACATATTTTTGATGTTTTTTTTATGATGGCAGGGATCGCAAAAAGCCTAAATCTGTCTAAAAAGATCCCATAGAACCATGAACAATTGAACTACCAATATACAGTTGATTGTTAAAAGGAAACCACAAAATTTTCAAGAAGAATTTCTCTCATACGTAATTTGTTAGGAAAGAGCCTCTGAAAATGTAACCACATGGTTTATGCGAAAATTCAACTGAATGATGTCCAAGGTAGCTTAAGAATCCAAAGGCGCCAGGTTTAATTCTGGTTCTTGCCAATTCTGCTTAAGAGTCATGCCATTCAGCTAATTTGCGATATGTAATGTACCTTCTAAGAGCTGCGTGGCACTCTACCTCAGGCAAAGCTATGTATATTCATAGCATTTCCGATGGCTATCGTCATCTTTTGCCAGCCATAAGTCATGTTGTCAGCCACCAGCGTACCTTACTGGTTACCATATCTATAGTGTTTCCGATCATTATCATCTTTTCTCATCCATGTGTAACTTATTGGACAACTTGCGCATCTTATTTTTTGCAATGTAAACATTATCGGCCATCATCGTATCTCACTGTTTGCCATGTGTAGCGTTATCAGCCGCAATCATCTCTTATTGCTTGCCACATATAATGCTGTCAGCCATTGTTGACTCTTATCCTTTGCTATACCGTAAATCATTGATTAAACGCCAACCTCGAATAAGCGCCACCCTCGATTAAGCGCCGCAGTTTTAAAACTTTTTTTGAATAAGCGCCGCCCTCAATTAAGCGCTGCATCTTAGGTTCTGAAATGCAGTGCTTAATCGAGACATTCCTTGTTGTAGCAGATTAGAAACTACTAACACTTTAGTTTCCTTCTCCATCAGCTCACGATATAGGACGTTAGCTTGACAAAGTTGTTTCGTACAGCATATGAACTTTCCTGGAATGACCAACCCGATTTCACACTTTCTTTTTCCTTCTACAGTTGCAATGAGTTTGCTTGAACTGTCAGCTTGGAGAAAATAGTCCAATAAGGATGAGCATTCGATGGGGACATATCCAACAAGTTTTAGTTTTTTGGCTGGTTCTTCAACTTTTTTGTAAACTCCAATGGCATGCATATCGCAGTCCAGAGCTTCACTGCGATTGTCTTTAAAATAGAAAAATCGTTCCCCAATTTTTTTTTTCAAATCTTCTGTTTTCGAATAAGCGTTGCCCTTGGTTAAGCAGGCTCTTGGTTAAGCGCCGCATAAAAAAGTCGAGTTTTGAATAAGTGCAGTGGCGCTTAATTGAGGAATTACGGTACTTCATTTGGTATTTCACAAAAAAAGAGAGGACAGATTTTTACTTCCTTTTGGCTAGTACTGGCATTAGGCCTTTCTGATTGTTTTTTTTATTTTGGTTCTGATAGATGTGAGCATTAATTCAGAAGAAAATGACAGCAAATTAGGGGAAGAAATTGATGACAATAATGACATTGATGACAGCAATGCTCTTGATGACAACAATGCTCTTGAAAACTCTACTGAAGAAGACGATATCAATGTTACTGTAGATGCTGAGGTTGGTATTCTCTGATAGCTGCATTATTGTCTCTAAAAAGGATTAAATAGATTCAAAGGTAGATAAGTATGAAGCTTCTATTCCAATATAGTATTTGCATATAGCTGTGTTGCATACTCAATTTGAACAAAGCATAAACCATAGACTCTGAGCTTTTTCTAGGGAGGTGAACTTCATGAGATAGTTTCCCATTGTCTTCTTTGCCATTGTCTTCCTTTTGTTGCATGCAGAATTCTCAGTGAGTTCCTATTCCTGTGAGACTAATTTGCCTGTTACTTTGTATCACTAATTTTACTCTTCTTTGTCTTTGCCTATTCCTGAATTTCAGGGTCAGCTTTTCGGCTTCATCTCCTCCATTTTGGTCCGTCCTGAACATCATTCGGCTGAAGTCCGGAATGAGCCATGTCTGCTTGAGTCTCTTGAGTGGTATCACAAATTTTCCTATGGGACAAAATTTCATCAAGGGTTTCTCATGACAAGCCATAGTAGACTATGTTTTGATTACTGCTACTTAGAGTAAGAGGAAATTTGTAAGGGAAGGGCTGTTTAGATGGATTAAATGCAGCAAGGATGTGCGTATGCGTTGGTTTGCCTGATTGAGAAGAGCATTTATTTCTGCTTATCAGTTTTCAAAGTCTTCTCTCCTTTGCACATGAACTAGTCCGTATGGAAGTTTCTATTGGCTCTTTTTGGGTATTATTTTGATTTACTGATTGCACTGCTTTGTAGCTGGATGATGATCTGGAGGTGAAAGCATCTGAAATTCTTCCCACGGAGGATCATCCTAAACAAGATACATCAGTCAAAGAGTGAGTCTTTATAAACTCTTTTAACTCCAATGCTGTAGCTTACTGTGACTGATTAGCTTTGGTTAGGCAACAAAGGAAATTGGTCATCAAAACTGAAACAAAATTAGAATTTTGTTGCACATTTTTTGGTGTATAGACATGTTTAATCTCCCATGGGGATGAGGTCCTTAGATGCTCGTTAGTTTAAGAATGTTTAAAGTGATTTGCACATTGATATGCCTACTGTTGTGAAGGGGGCATATTCTTCTATCAAATGTGAAAGACATTAGGGTTGGAAGAAGGGAAAAATTATTGCTGATGTAAAAATGCTGCCATTTTGACCAATGCTATGGAGAGCTACTGAACCATAAACTATTGTTCTTGGGAATCTTTGGAACTTTTCCTGGCTGAAGACCAATAGACTCGTTAAAAGCAAGACCGTCCAATAATGGCAAGGATATTGCAAGTATCTCAATGGCTGAACTGACAGGGAATGCCCTGGACCATTGGCAATGCAGAGGGTTTGTGAACAATGTCATAATTGGTGAGCTATGATCCGTCTGTTAAAGAAAAGAGAAGGAAAGAGATGGAATTTGAAGCCAGTAATTTTGAAAAACGCTCTTGAATTATTTTACTAAATCCCTCAGAATTCTCCATTGCAATGAAAGTGAGTAGCTACCCACAAGGGATTACACTAGTATTCTTATTATCCACGTAATATTTTAATGGTGATTCATCCATGTTTTCTCTTTGATAATCAATTGCCTCATTTACGTAGGCTTCCAAAGGCGAAGTCTGAAGTAGTGGAAATGTCAAAATCTAACACTGCAGAGGAAGTATGTCGATTTTATTGCATGGCTAGCCTCTTTTTGCTACATATGCGTATGTGTACATCTCATGATGTGTACACCCCCTATAGTTTGGTCGTGTTAACCACATACAAATGATTTTGACCAACTTATATTGCATATGTACAGGATGAATTTATCAATTGTATAACATTGTACAATGTATAAATTTATAATAGTGTTAAATGTCAAAATAAAAGTTTTTTCGAAGCTTTATGCTGACTGAAGTGATGAAACACTTCAGCTTTTTAGATTAGCTGTTATCAATGTATGTCCAGTGCTTGTGCCCTCAGAGTTACTTCTGAGCATACATTTACCGACCTCGGAAGGATGGACAGCTGAGTTGACTGTTGGCTTGTGGTTAGTGGTTCCAACGACGGGATTCGAACCCACGCGAGTAGACCTAGTATGATTCGAAACACTGCCTTAACCACTCGGCCACAGCACCACTGTTACATTTGTTATTTACTGTAGCTTGTCAGCTTGTTGGCATGTGTCGTTTTAAGCTTGTTTTTTGATGCAGAGAAGAATGGCAAGAACAAAACGTTTTGGCCAAGTAACAAATGAAGTTGATAAGAAGAAAATGAGAGCTGAAAGGTATGTCTCATTCGTAAAATGTGAAAGGTTCGAAGCGTCTTTATGTCTCTTGCATTAAGTGCTGCATTGCATCCACAAATCCTTCTAATTAGAGTTCATTTGTGTTCTAAAATGGGAACAGACTTCAGTAGCATACAACCCGACCATGACATTGAAGATGCTGGCTATCATACAGCCAATAGCAAGCGCCAAGGTCGACCTGTCACTCAAACATATCAACGTATGAAAGTACCATTCGTTACTCCAACGATGGAACTGGATGAAATGGAGCACCATCTTCCACTTGACATTTCCATGCTTGACAATTCCATGCTTGACGTCTTTGTCCATACTGGCATTGTTGTTCATTGTTCCTTACGAGAAAGGATTGTTGTATTTGTATTCAACGTACTTATATAGCTTTTGCTAGTCGTCGGTATCCTTCCGTCTACATGAGACGATGGGGTAGCGCTGGAGTGTAACATCCAGTGGAGCTACATAGCCTGGGCGGGGTGTACGGAAGACGAGCTGTTTTCCAGGCAGCAAGCCCTCCCTCTTCGCGCGGCTGGTGGATCCAAAGGAACGACGAGTGTCGATACTGCCTGGGCACCAACAGCGTCGCAAGAGTTTTTGGAGTGGCATTATCTTGCCAAACCGCCTTCGGGACTCCAGCTCCTGATTCTCTACTGGGGCTTACTCCCCTAGCCTTTCCCAGAACGGGTAGACTGCAAGGCAACAGTGGTATGATGGAACCCGGAAAGGGAGGCTTATGGGTACTGCACCTTGCCCAAGGGTGGCCCAGCACAGTGGTGACTAAGGGATAGTGCCTTTCGTCCCCAAGCGTTTGAACTCCTGAACCAAGGCCTCCCCACCGGGTGCAGTTTAACGTCATACCCAGGACTTTTGCTAGTGTGTGCTTCCCTACACTCGTTTTTCTGACTGGGTTCTCTTTGTCGCTCTTTTCGTAGGTTTAAGACTGGTGGAAATTCGACTGAAGTAAACTACAAAGGAAAGAACGTGACAGTATGTTATCAACACAACTCATTCATTTGTATCCAATAACGCAAATTAGTGCCATTAGGACAAGAAGATATCGGTAGCTGTTACACTACTAAAAGCATAGTCTTGGTAGCAGCTATAAGGGTATTTCTTAACGTGAATGATTGCTTAATGATAATAATAATAATAGGATATATTTAAAGTGGGTAATCTACAATAGTTAGCAATGTGTTAGTTGATTTTTTACAGTAGGGTCCACTAAAAAGTAAAAGTAGCTAAAACAAAAAAAACTTATAAATATATTACAGTAAGAAATTAGAATGGTATAAGATGACAATGTTTATGGTAGTTACAAAGCTTCCCATCTAAGTTTATACTGTGAAAAAGCTACATAGTGTAGTCGATTTCGAGTGTAGCAGATACCAGAGGCAGCACTCTGAGTCTCTTTATGCTATATGACAATGCTTCGATGCTATTTATTATGCTGTGATGAGTCATCTCTGTTCAGGGAGAGGAACTTGGCAAGCTGAAGAAAAGAGCTGATCGTTTTGGCGTCGTCTCTCCAATCATGGGAAAGGTTTTTAGCTTTTCTGAATTTCTAGGATTTGACCAATTCAACCGAAGTCTTGCAGCGCATTGTTTTTCCATCTTTCGCCTCCCACAGTGCTTTTGTCTGAGTCATGTGCTGTCACGGTGTTTCTCGATTCCTACCCCGGTCTAATGCGATTCCTTCCCAAATTGCTGTTCCACTTGTATCTCAAGGCTGGTAAATCATTGTGCAGGGCGCTCATCTAGGAAGCTAAGGGTTCCATGCTCTATACCGGAGTTGGCCAACTCGTCGTATGAGTATCATAGTTCGCGTAATGTTTCTCGTCAATGAATCGTAGGAAAGCTGACGGTAGTTAAAGCGCTTCACCTTGGCAAAAAGAGTTCACCATATCTTGTGCAAACGAGAAGGTGCTATTCTCCATCGCGATTACGCTGGTACTGATATTAATGAACCATCATGATATTAATGGTACTGATATTAATGAACCATCATGATATTAATGGTACTGATATTAATGAACCATCATGATATTAATGGTACTGATATTAATGAACCATCATGATATTAATGGTACTGATATTAATGAACCATCATGATATTAATGGTACTGATATTAATGAACCATCATGATATTAATGGTACTGATATTAATGAACCATCATGATATTAATGGTACTGATATTAATGAACCATCATGATATTAATGGTACTGATATTAATGATCGATTTGAAATATGCAGTCAACACTGTCTAATCCGAACTTTGGTGATTCGATCAAAATTTTCAGGTCCCTTGAAAATCTCCAAATAAAACCCTCTAAAAATGAAAAGCTAAGAGGAGAGGGAGATCAGATCAGGTTGATTGTTCTTGGATTTGAAAGATGACAACTTTTAGGATTCAGGAAAGCTAGAAGAACGCAAAACGTTCCATAACTTGCATGTTCTTGGAATGAATGATGATTTGTGAGATACAGTTTGTGAAGTAGGCAGTGAAACTTGGAAAGGGTGTGAATGAGTTGAGCTTCTGGTGGTCCAGACATGCCTCAGAGGAACAGGAATATATCCCTGATCTCCTTAGACCAATGCCCGTGAAAGTATCTGTAAAATATGGAGAGATTTCCGACTAAACGACGATGGGAAAGAGGTTGGAGAGATTTGGTGAGGTTGGGATTGTTGATGAGACGAATGGCTTTGGACTGGACTTGGTCCAGAAGACAGAGAGTAGATTATGGAGCGCCACTATACAATTGGCTACTAATGCGCACTGCTATTCACGTTAACATGCAATTTTGAATGCATGCACTCGGTTATCTTGCCATGCAAAGTAGCATTATTGGCTAGTTGATGAGTTTGTCATGTGACTTATTTTGTTGATTAGCTTCAGCGTTTCAGGAGGACTGATCTTTTTAACAGCTTGATGAGAACGACAGGAAACTGAAAAGGCAAGAAAGATTTGGGTTAGTCACAAGTGTATCAACGAAGCCTCTTGCAGACAGCCTTGCTGTGAGTTTCATAGTTTTCAAATGTATACGAATCGCTTTGATCTATCATGCTTTGCAGACTCCAGATTTTCTATTTACAGTGCGAGCACCAGACAAAGCTTGAAATGAATCTCTTATCTGGGGTCTTTGCACAACTAATTGAAGTATTTTAAGAGACTGTGGTGTGACGGTTAAGCGTTCGCGCTTGTGAGTTCAAACCGTGCATGTGTCACAGTCAAAAAGCACCATTGGTGAGGAAGGCAACGGGAAACCACCTCATGGATTCCACTTCCCTAGAAAGACCTCAGAGCCCTGTGTCTGGTTTCTGCGACGCTCAAAATCGAGTATGCGACGCAGTTTTATCATGAGACGCTCTAAGAAGGAATGGTTCTCAAGCAGTGCTCTTTGCTGACCTCTCTCGCTGTCTGGCTCATTGTCAAATCATTTGCTTTTGCGCGGATGGAAATACCCAGGGCCAAATCTTTGTGGTTGGAAAAATCATTTCGTGAAACGGAATTACTGTTAGTTTTGACCGAGAGTAGATAGAGCTCGATCACATTTCAATGCATATTTAAGGCTTTATACCTAGTATCCGAATGAAGATTTTTGATCTTTGAGATGCCATGCTTATCAAGCAAAATTGTTTTTCTTCCCCTCAACGTTGTCAAATTTATTGTTTCCTACTCCTTGCATTACGTAAGCTAGCGACACTAAAAGCTTTCAGATCAAGCAAAGTTCGATGTGAGACTCGAACCACCGGCCAGGAGAACAGTAATCAAGCGTCTTTACCACTGAACTTTCTCTACATTGGGACAGCGTGAAGATACTAGGTGAGTGTAAGTCGGACAACCTAGTTGCTCATCCTATCTGTCATCCTAGGCCAGGAGAAAGAAAAGGTCGGAGCGGTTTGGGCAAGCTTGAGGAGCAATACACCATGGTAAGCGATTGCAAAAGTTTGTCTCTTCATTCATTGTTCTATTGATGTGGAATATATTGGTCAGATCTTGGATCTGTCGCTTATTTGAGGTGTAGGTTAAATTAACTGCCAGTAAAGAGATTTGTATTTTTATACTTAGTTAATATACATCAAAATCGAAAGAAATCAGAATTAAGAGTGGTTTCTCAATTGAGTTCAAAATTAGGATCTTACTTTGTCACTGAAGAGGGATATTATGTCTCAAAGGCATCAGCTAAGATTAACTGAAACACCGGTATCAAACTTGATAGCAGCGATGTCATGGTGGCATTTTTTCATGCATTTCCAACTGGTGGCAAGCCCTTGTAGTTGCTGTTATTGTATACAGTTTCTGCCGTCTGTACGGGAAGATGTACATTCAAATAGTTGCCTTAGCAAATTTGGCCGTTTTTCTCGAAAATTCACCAGTGTCCATGTAGACATGAATCAAGAACGAAGCCAAATAATCGATTTTTAACGATGTGCAGCGAATCATTATACAGGACTGATCAGCAAGTATTATATCAAGTGAATAAGGTTGAGCATTAGCCTATTGTTTAACTATTAGAGAGGTTAATGTAAAGCGAGGCAGCTTGCATTTGTGTTTGTAGCCGAAGTTAATGCTGGCATCTGTAGGTGACTTTCAAATACTTTTTGGTGCCCCAGCAAGGGTCTCCAAATATGCCATTCTTTGCGTATACTCTGCAACTTTTACGGCCCCAGCATGCTTCCACTACTTTCCGGTGAGAGCTACTCGCCTTGCAATTTGTTTTCATTGCCCAACTAAGCCAGTGTTTGCAGATGCTTCGTGATTTCCTTCCATAGATCGCGTGTTGGATGTGTATGCGGTCATTTCCAGAGCATTTCAAGTAAACTGAACTGCCTTCACAGCAATGGGTAGTGTATTCTTTTACTGTCAAGGAAAGTGGGCGAAAAGCATTTTAAAAAATCGCGTTGAACAATATGGTGGCCAAACGTTACTTTGTAGAATTTTTCTACCTTTAAAGACTATGTAGGCACATATTCTTTGACGATAAAATCCACGTCTGTATTGATATTGCGATTCTTATGCCATCTTAATTTGCCATGAGAAGTCTTATTTGTCATCGTTGGTTTTTTATATGGATTTTCCTATCTTACATGTTAGACTAGCTCCTTGGTAAGCTGCTTGCCCATCGATCGTATAGTGAGTTTAACTGTTGAACCTTTGACAAAAAGTCGCCAGCCGTCTCACAAAATGTGGTCGAATTGAGAGGAAGGACCAGGGCACTTCTCGATAATTTCAACTTCTCAAGAGTCCTGAAATCTACTTTTGAATGGTAGATAAGCAGCATAAGAACTGAATAGTCTACATCAATATAGACACTGCTTTTGAAACGCTCTAAAAGCTGCGGCCAAAGGCTTGGAGGCCGACATACTCACTAGGACAAGATTTCTTATGACATGGTCTCGATTCAGTGGCTCGACCCAGTTTTTTGCAGTCTTTTCCTCCATTCGCCGGGGCTGGGTTCGTGCATGTGCGTGATCGATATTGTACACCTCCTCCGCACGACCTTGAGCATTTTCCATACCGACTCCACTTTGTGTAACCACCGTCGACTGAAAAAAACGGCAGAAGTATTATGTCTAAAAGGTGCAAATTTGAAACGTTGAAGCACTCTAATCTTTATCTTTCAAATCTAAGATCAATGAAATTCTCTCTCCTCGTAGCCTCTCCCTTTCTTCTTTCTTCCTTTGTTGGAGATTGTATAGGCCACAGTGGCCTTTCCTCCATTTCATTTACTAAGAAAAAACCCTCGAAAGCCTGTATTGAGAATTAGCTTTGGCTGATACTGTAATTTGATGTTTGGCGTGCTACCTAAGCATGCTCTTGCTTGATACATAGTTGTTAATAAGTTCATACGACGTCTATATGACTTCGACAGTTAGGAGCCGTCGCTGGATGTTACGATTTTGTTTCGTGCATTTGTGTGTGTTGTCGTTGTGGCACGTTTCTGTATAATTTCCGTTTTTGTGGCTACGTATTTATGCATTTCGAATGTTTTGGTAAAAAGAAATCCTATCAGTGCCGTTTTAGCACGGCCTGGTGCATTTCTGCTATGTCGTTGTTGCATTGCGCGTGTTCTGGGGCTGGGATGAATATCCTTTATGGGTCTTGTTGTTGATGTGTGATGGTAATTTCCCTTTCTTGTTTTATCAAGCAGGGTTATTTTGCCATCATGAGGACCAAAGATTGTGCTGCCAGAGCTGTCCCTCTCTCAGGGTCTCTCTCTCTCTCTCTCTCTCTCTCTCTCTCTCTCTCTCTCTCTCTCTCTCTCTCTCTCTCTCTCTCTCTCTCTCTCTCTCTCTCTCTCTCTCAGAGTCTCTCTCTCTCAGAGTCTCTCTCTCTCAGAGTCTCTCTCTCTCTCAGGGTCTCTCTCTCTCTCTCTCTCTCTCTCTCT